>QJPP01001539.1:0-189637 GCA_003996215.1 Jaltomata sinuosa
TGGAATCTAACTATATAACCCTAGTTAGCAAAGTTGACTTTAAACCTTGCCAAGGAACAAGTCACCATATCCAACTATATAACCCTAGTTGGTAAAGCTGTCCTCTGCCTAGCTAAGGCAAGGACACCATACATAAAGACGTGGATCAATTCTAATAAGTCTTGAAGGCACATATCATATCATATCATAACCTACGCTGGCAACGTAGTTTCTGGGACTAAGGGTACTCTCACCCTGTATAACTCGGTGCTAAATACTACTCCCTAAACATGCACATATAGATCATAATTTTGCACGGGCATACTCTCATGCCAAATCTCATTCATAAAGCATGAAAACACATCGGGTATCATGCAACTTTCATATCATAGTTCATAAAGCTTAGCATAGCCATAATTCAAAACACGCTTTTCTTTCTAAATTCATACTTGAAGAATTTGGCATGCAATTTCATAAATACATAAAGGCCATGATATCTAATCATACCAACTTTCTCTTGAAAACATGCAGATTCATAGTTTCATGCTAGAATTCAACTTTCATACTAGAATTCAACTTTCATACTTGGGCTTTTAAAACCAATAAGAGAATCATAATCAAATCATGAATAATCAGTAGGAAACCATGAATTTAAATATAGAAACTAATTTAATAAATTTTCCCCAACTTTAGATCAAAACCTTAATTTCATAAGTTCATAATTCAACATAAGGATTGGGGATTTTGGGCACAAGAGTGAGAGGAACCCATTGTTGAAGACCCACATTTCTTAGAAGAAGATAACCCACTTCAATGGAAAAGACTTAAGAGGCTTGACTTGGAGCTTGAGAGAAACCTTTCCCTTTTTGGGTGAAGAATGAGAAACTTAAGAGAGACTTAGGATAATATGGGTGAAAACCCTACTAGAAATAGTCAAAATGACTTCACTTAGTAGTTAAAAAAGGTGGTAAATGACCAAAATACCCCTAGGACTTAAATAAGAAAAAGATGGGAAATGGTCGGTCTCAGGGAACACGGGTTGGTCGACGATCCATCGTCCAAGAAGACTGATCGTCAAAGGGATCTGTAGTTTGACTAGAGGAGTCTATAAGCTTCTGGATCTCAAGGACTACAGGTGAAACGACGACCCGTCATCCAAAAGGATGGGCCGTCCTGTAACCCATTATTTCTTGGACCTGAAGGGGAGGTTTCTGAACTCTGAACGACGAGTCTCATTCTAGGGTGGGATGACGGTCCGTCATCCAGAAGGAAGGACCATACTTCGACTTGACTTCTCTGGGACTCTTTTCTAGGGTTTTTGAAACTTAGACGACGAGTGCACATGAAGAACCGTGGTTCCAAACCACGAATAGTCAACTTACTCATCGTCTCTGGGAACTTGAAATTTTTCTGCGATTTTAACTTAGACAACTAAATAGGTTTCCGGGGTGCTACAATATCTCCCTCTTGGAATCATTTGTCCTCGAATGAAGACTAAACAAGGAAAACTAAGGAGAAAATAGCCCAACCAAAAATTAAAACATGGAAATCAAGGGAAAAATCATGAAAACTGAACTTCTCAACTTGAAAACATGATAGACTATCTTCGTAAAACATGGATGCATGCTAGAATCATAAGAGGAACTAGTGGAATAGGATCGGAGGGACATACTAAGGATAGAACTACTACCTCAAGCTGAAACTGGATCGGAAGGAAAAAGATGAGGGTACTTGGCCTTCATGGATGATTCTGCTTCCCAAGTAGCTCCCTCAACTAAGTCGCAAAAGCTGAAGCACTATCGTGGTAACCAACTTCTGATTGAAATAAAAACTGAGTTGCTTTCATGAGACACGTATGCATGCTGAGAATGTAAGAACAACCAACAGGATAGGAACTGGATGTCCATCATGATAACTGGTCTGGGATGAAAGTAGGACTCCGCTAAAACTCATAAATAACAAACGTATTCTAGAAATCGCAGCTAATCGAAAGGGACACCAAACTAAAAGAAGTAGATATACGGGAAAACTCTTCTCTTCTAAACACCTCTCCTACCATTTGCAACTAACAACCTCAATAACACACATGAAGGTACTAAGGTCTGAGTCTAACTACCCGATTCTCTATATTCAAACCTATCTCGACCAGATATCTTGCATCTAGAACGTCTTCTAAGGATAGCATCCCCTCTTATCACAACAAACAACTAACCTAGGGCTCCCAACCCAAGGGTCACTAGTTGTGCAAAATAAATATCCACATGCATCCCATCACGATATTCAAGCTTATAACTATATGGTCACCTTATGGTTTTGTAGCTTACCCTATTTAAGACTTCTCTCCTCTTTCTTATCATAACTAGGAATCGCAAATTCAAGAACTTCTACGGGGGGAACATACCAGACTACCTCATCTAACTGTTTTGCCTGAATAATCTTTACCTCATAATTCACACACACCTAGAAGTCAAGGTGGAATAAGTACACCAATCAAGGAAAAAAAATTTGCTACCTCCCAGCTAGGCTACTATAAGGACTTCTCCCCTAACGCTTATAACGTCATACACCAGAATCATTGAAAGAAAAGAACGAGAGCATGAGCGTCATGAATGAAAGACTACTGATGGCTCTTGACTTACACTTAGCGTGATCAAGCCACTCAAGGTGGGGCTTGGGGAATTGAGCGCAATAGGCATGAGCACTTCACATATTGGGCACATAAGACATGAATCAGTGGGGATCAAAATAGGAGCTCATAAGAGAGTTCATAAAGCTTGGAAAACATGAAAACATACATACGAGAGTTTCTTATAACCGACATGAGATCATGTGAGCAACATGGAATCTAACTATATAACCCGAGTTAGCAAAGCTGACTTTGAACCTTGCCAAGGGACAATCACCATACTCAACTATATAACCCTAGTTGGCAAAGCTGTCCTATGCCCCGCTAAGGCGAGGACACCATACATAAAGACGTGGATCCACTCTCATAAGCCTTGAAAGCACATATCATATCATATCATAACCTATACTGGCAACGTAGTTTCTAGGACTAAGGGTACTCTCACGCTGTCCAACTCAGTGCTAAATACAACTCCCAAAACATGCACATATTGCTCATAATTTCTTACGGGCATACTCTCATGCCAAATCTCATTCATAAAGTATAAAAACACATCGGGTATCATGCAACTTTCATATCATAGTTCATAAAGCATAGCATAGCCATAATTCAAAATATGCTTTTCTTTCTAAATTCATACTTGAAGAATTTGGCATGTAATTTCATAAATACATAAAGGCCATGATATCTAATCAAGCTAACTTTCTCTTGAAAACATGCAAATTCATAGTTTCATGCTAGAATTCAACTTTCATGCTTGGGCTTTGATGTGACGCTAATTTACGTCACTTTCGACTCCTTTTTACTAAGAACAATCGTACGTTTTCAAGCAACCATTGTTGTTTTTGATGTTTTTATGTTGTATTTGTAGGAAATGAAAGCAAACACGAAAACGGAAGAAAATACGAGAAAAATGAAGTTCTGCCTAAGGGTGACGGTTTGAGTGACGGTCCGTCACATGTGTGACGGTCCGTCACATAGACCGTCGCGTGGAGGCAGCAAAGGAGGCGACACCACTGCCTAGCAGTGACGGTCCAGGCGATGGTCCGTCACTGCCTTGACGGTCCGTCAGCCTGACCGTCACGCTTAGGCAGTGGCGTGAGGCGGCGACCCGCGTTTTGGGGATTCCTAGCCCGTTTTGGATTTGGTTTCTTTGACTCCTATAAATACCCTATGATAGGTTTATGTAATTAGAATACACCCAATAGTTTTAGAATAGTTTTTAGTCAATTTTTGAGAGCAACAACACGTTTTCGGATTCTTGAATTTGTGTTCGTGAGTTCTTGGTTTTTCTTGTTATTGGATTATTGAAGATTGGTTTTCATTATATTGTAAGAACTTCTTCTCCTTATTATGAATTCAATTCTCTTCTCTTTTCTTTATAGCATGATTAACTAAAACTCCCGCAACTAGGGTTGTGGGAGCCATGACAAACGTAGCAATATAGATTCCGGGGAGCGTTGGGTTCGATTTATGTATTGTCACGTTGTTAATCATACATTATGTCACGTTTTCTAGTGGGTTGCAAACATTAGAACATGCCTAGGGTTAATTTGCTTGAGAAAGAGATTAAAACCGGAAAACTTGATTAACAACAAGGATTCGAGACTACCAACTCTCGTCTTAAAGATTAATGCCGTAACTGGATTAATCTACTTGATGTTAGGATTGAGAGCTAAAAAGCACATCTTTTTGAGATCGAGAGAAGATAAAGGGAAATTTGTTTATTTGGTCGAGAGACGTTTAGACGATACAATTGACGCAATCACATCGTGACATTCATATAGAAAGAACCCGGTTAAGCCTAGAATCGACATTGTTACAACGCCATGGTAAACACACCCCTAGTTCGCATTCTCTCATACTGATTTAAACTCCTACGTTTATTATTGTTTTGTTTACAATTTGATTACAAAACCCCCCCTTTATTTACTGGAAACGATTGACGACTAGTCACTTAATTCACTAAAGTCTTAATCATCACCATATTCTCTGTGGGATTCGACCCCAACCTTGTTGGGTTATATATTTGACAACGATCGCTTACGCTTCTTAAATTGAGGTGTAGTTTGAGCTTTATCAAAAATGGCGCCGTTGCCGGGGAATACGGTTTTTGATTAAGTCTAGTGTGTCTATTTGACTTTTTGTTATAATTTCCTGCTTTACGTTTGTTTGTTGTTTTTGTTTTGACAGGGTACAAAGTTGTGCATGCATAGTACCCGAAGCTCGGGTGAACCAATACTACCTTCCGATCCCGAGCTTGCTAGAACTTTGAGGCGGAATATGGCCACAGAACTAGAGGCAGCAAGGCTCGCTGCCGAACTGCAGGCCCAACAAAATCTGAATGCTGGTGGTCTGCAGGATGAGGATTTCGAATTAGATGGAGCTGGCGCTACTGGCGCCATCATTGTTCCACCGCTACCGCTCGGAGCCAAGTTCAACATCACTAGCACGATGATTCAGTTGCTGAACTTGAGAGGAGTGTTCCGAGGTGTCGCTAGGGATGATCCAAACCAGCACTTAATGAATTTCGTGGGCAGCTGCAAGTCGTTCGAACTGCCAGGAGTGAGTCAGACTGCGATCAGGCTTAGGTTGTTTCCGTTGTCTCTGTCTGATGAGGCAGCGTTGTGGTTGACAGAATTGACCCCGGACTCTATCGCAACGTGGGGAGAGTTGAGAGGAGCTTTCCTAGAAAGGTTCTTTCCTCCCTCTCGGATGATACAGTTGAGGGACGAAATCAGCAACTTTAGGCAGCAACCGCACGAAGCACTGCACGAGACCTGGTTGCGATTTAAGAAGAAGCTGACACAGTGCCCCAACCATCAGCTGAACAACGAATTCTTGATGCAGACATTCTACCGGGCACTAAATTCGGCTACCAAGCCGACATTGGATAACGCAGCAGGTGGAGCATTTATGGGTCGCACTTTTGCCGACGCCACAACTATTCTAGACAGGCTCACCAAGACCAACAGGGCCTGGCACACACGAGATTCAGAGGTTGCAGCTAGCACCTATACAGTTGGCATGTCAGCAGAGCAGAGAAGGAAAGAGGAGGAGCGCGACCAAGACATGGCGCATCTTAAAACACAGTTGGATCTCTTGACAAGGCACTTGACGTCAGGAAGTATAGAGAAGGTACAAGCTGTGGGTTCCCAAGGTATAGAGACTGAGGAAGCAAATTACTTGGGGGGGTTCCAGGCCAATGGCCAGGGAAACCAAGGTCGGAACTATCCAAGAGACAACCACTATGAGAATGGTGGCTACAAAAATCGCGACCAAGGAAACTGGAGGAACAACACCGATAGAGGTGGGTTGTATATACCACCTGGTAATCGGGATAAAGCTGGCAGCGAGGCTGAGACGTCCAAACTTGAGAACATGATGGCGAAGATGCTGCTTAAGGTGGAATCAACGGACTCTGGGGTAAAGGCAATACGGAATGAGTTATCAACATTGAGTCTGGTAGTAGAGTCACACTCAACCGCGATCAAGCAACTAGAGCAGCAAGTGGGTCACATCTCGGCATCTCTAAACCCAAAGAAAATAGGTACTTTGCCAAGCGACACCACTCATCCGCAGAATGATGCAAGCTGTATGGCGATCACCACAAGAAGCGGAAAAGTATTACCGGAATCACATCCGGTAATTCATGCTCAAGATGATAGTGCGGATGATAAAGAGGCGGTAGAGGAGGAAACGCCAAAGCCCGCAGAGAAACGCAAGGAAGCTGAAAAGCTTCCAACTATGATGTTTCGACACCCACCCCCCTTCCCCCAGAGGTTGAAGAAGAAAGCTGACGATAGTAAGTTCCTGAACTTCATGACCATGTTAAAACAGATTTCAATAAACATACCATTGGTGGAAGCTCTGGAACAAATGCCCGGTTATGCCAAGTTCATGAAGGACTTGATCACAAAGAAGAGGAAGGTAAGTTTTGAGCCGGAAGACAACCTCCATCACTGCAGCGCTATTTCCTCTAGATCATTAGTGGAAAAGAAAGGAGATCCAGGTGCGTTCACTGTTCCATGTACTATCGGGAAGCTCAACTTCGGAAGAGCTATGTGTGATCTTGGTGCTAGTATAAATTTTATGCCGCTAGCAGTGTATGACAAATTGGGTTTGGGAGCTCCTAAACCAACGTCCATGAGAGTGATGATGGCTGACCGTTCGGTAAAGCGACCCGTAGGGATATTGACTGATGTGCTAGTTAAGATCGGTAAGCTTATCTTCCCAGCTGACTTTGTGATTTTGGATTGCGAAGTGGACTTCGAAGTTCCCATAATCTTGGGACGACCATTGTTAGCTACGGCGAGAGTATTGGTTGACATGGAGAAAAACGAACTGACCTTCCGATTGAACAATGAAGTGGTCAAGTTCGATGTGTCTAAATTGATGAAGCAACCAAGTGACATGAGGGCGGTCACGGTCATCAATGCTGTTGAGGAAGCTCCTGCGGATGTGCACCTTGAGGAGAAGTGTTTGGTCGAGACGCTAGCTGTTGTGAGAAGGATGCCGCGAAAAGAGAAGCATGTTGCAGAAAGCGGTGTAAATAGCTCAAGGAAACGAAAACACCGCAAGAGAATCTACAAGGAAAGAGCAAAAAAACGGTCACGACTAGCTGCGGAGCCAATAAAAGAGGAAGTTGGAGCGCAATATGAGGTTGGCGCACACAAGTACTCCATCGAGTTCTCTTGTTTTGGAGACCCTGGCGGTCTCCAACATCATTCCGGAATTTGAGTCATATCGACTTCACAGGTATTCCTTTATTCTCACAGTTTTTAGCTTTCGCATATATGCATTGGGGCCAATGCATGAGTCTAAGTTGAGGGTGTTGGGAAACCTGTGAGTCACCACCGAGGGTTTTTGTTGCCGATTTCTTTTCCCTCCGGTGTGCTATCTAGTAGAACCGGAATGTTTAGGTTGTTAGTTTAAATTTTTTTTAGTGTCTATAGCAAGCATGCGTTGTTCTTATCTAAAAATGAGGCCCTTTTAAAAATTTTCTGGTTTTGAGCTTATGTTGAAAGGATTGACTGTCTGGATCCTTGAATGTCATTGTGTGAATATGATTAGAATGAGTATGCTTAAGCCGAGCGGTTGTTTGATAGTTGGTAGCGATATAGTTTCTTGGTGCTAAGAGTGTGTGAGATTAATTGTCATAAATTCTTACTCTGTGCATGCATCTAGAACTTGCCCGGTCTATTTTGTTAAGTTCGAAGTTTGGTTGCTTAGGAAAGGATCACAGGCCCTTTTTGTGTGCAGTCCACTTAACCTAAAAGACCGTCCAAATATAAATTATCCCTTGATCCCTGTTTGAGCCATAATTGACCTTATTCTTTCAATAACCTGTCACCATTCCTGTTTAACTTTGAATCCCTATCTTGGCCCTGGTCCTTCCTTGGACATCGTGCACCTCAACGTAGGCAAAACAACCTAAGTTGAGGGTGGCTACTATAGAGGTAAACCCTGTTTTGGCCCTGGTCCTACCAATGGACATGGTGCACCTTGACGTAGGCAATCAGCCTAAGTTGAGGGTGGCTACTACAGTGGTAAAGGAGAAGAAAAAGAGGATGGAGATGATTGTTGTTGAATAGAATGAAAATCCGGGTGTGCGCCTAAGAAAAGAAAAGAAAAAATAAAGAATGATGAAAAAGATCGAAAAAGAAACAAAAAGAATTGTCAAAAAGGAGGCCGCACCTGTATCTAGAATCAAGGAAATAAAAAGGTGAATGAGGATGGATAAAGTGAAGTTATGTGGTGATAAGATGTAAATGGTTCCAAGGAGGGCTTAGTCACTAACCCCTAAATGTATCATACCTGCACCCGAAGCCTCATTACAAGCCTAAACAAGTCCTGTAGTGATCCTGAGTAGCTTTCTGAAGAACCGAAATAGAATAGTAAGGGCAAGCCTATGGTATCGCATGTGCATTGTTTGAAATCGTTTGTGAGTGTGAGCGCTTACCTAGTCCCAAATCTTGTGTGTGGGATTTCTTTGTGGTGAGGGCACCAAGATGTCTATATTGTCTATTGATTGTTAGGATAGCTGCGTATGTGTATGCATAATATTCTATCATATCGGAATGACATGTTTGGATCCTTGCAAGTTAGTGTTTCATACATTCGTGTGTTACAAGGGAGCATGATTTAATTGAATAAGTTTTGAATGACCATGAAGTGCTATAGACATGAGTTTGTGTTCTTAGTTGAGTCCTTTGATTGTTTTATGTTATGTTGCTTGAGGACAAGCGAACGTTTTAAGTTGAGGGTGTTGATGTGACGCTAATTTACGTCACTTTCGACTCCTTTTTACTAAGAACAATCGTACGTTTTCAAGCAACCGTTGTTGTTTTTGATGTTTTTATGTTGTATTTGTAGGAAATGGAAGCAAACACGAAAACGGAAGAAAATACGAGAAAAACGAAGTTCTGCCTAAGGGTGACGGTTTGAGTGACGGTCCGTCACATACGGTCCGTCACCCGTCGCGTGGAGGCAGCAAAGGAGGCGACACCACTGCCTAGCAGTGACGGTCCAGGCGACGGTCCGTCACTGCCTTGACGGTCCGTCAGCCTGACCGTCACGCTTAGGCAGTGGCGTGAGGCGGCGACCCGCGTTTTGGGGATTCCTAGCCCATTTTGGATTTGGTTTCTTTGACTCCTATAAATACCCTATGATAGGTTTATGTAATTAGAATACACCCAATAGTTTTAGAATAGTTTTTAGTCATTGTTTGAGAGCAACAACACGTTTTCGGATTCTTGAATTCGTGTTCGTGAGTTCTTGGTTTTTCTTGTTCTTGGATTATTGAAGATTGCATTTTCATTATATTGTAAGAACTTCTTCTCCTTATTATGAATTCAATTCTCTTCTCTTTTCTTTATAGCATGATTAACTAAAACTCCCGCAACTAGGGTTGTGGGAGCCATGGCAAACGTAGCAATATAGATTCCGGGTAGCGTTGGGTTCGATTTATGTATTGTCACGTTGTTAATCATACATTATGTCACGTTTTCTAGTGGGTTGCAAACATTAGAACATGCCTAGGTTTAATTTGCTTGAGAAAGAGATTAAAACCGGGAAACTTGATTAACAACAAGGATTCGAGACTACCAACTCTCGTCTTAAAGATTAATGCCGTAACTGGATTAATCTACTTGATGTTAGGATTGAGAGCTAAAAAGCACATCTTTTTGAGATCGAGAGAAGATAAAAGGAAATTTGTTTATTTGGTCGAGAGACGTTTAGACGATACAATTGACGCAATCACATCGTGACATTCATATAGAAAGAACCCGGTTAAGCCTAGAATCGACATTGTTACAACGCCATGGTAACCACGTCCCTAGTTCGCATTCTCTCATACTGATTTAACCTCCTACGTTTATTATTGTTTTGTTTACAATTTGATTACAAAACCCCCCCTTTTAGTTACTGGAAACGATTGACAACTAGTCACATACTTCACTAAAGTCTTAATCATCACCATATTCTCTGTGGGATTCGACCCCAACCTTGTTGGGTTATATATTTGACAACGATCGCTTACGCTTCTTAAATTGAGGTGTAGTTTGAGCGTTATCAGGCTTTTAAAACCAATAAGAGAATCATAATCAAATCATGAATAATCAGTAGGAAACCATGAATTTAAACATAGAAACTGATTTCATAAACTTTCCCCAACTTTAGATCTAAACCCTAATTTTATAAGTTCATAATTCAACATAAGGATTGGGGATTTTGGGCACAAGGGTGAGAGGAACCCATTGTTGAAGACCCACATACCTTAGAAGAAGATAACCCACTTCAACGGAAAAGACTTAGGAGGCTTGACTTGGAGCTTGAGAGGAACCTTTCCCTTTTTGGGTGAAGAATGAAGAAATTAAGAGAGACTTAGGATAATATGGGTGAAAACCCTACTAGAAATAGTCAAAATGACTTCACTTAGTAGTTAAAAAGAGTGGGAAATAACCAAAATAT
This sequence comes from Jaltomata sinuosa, assembly GCA_003996215.1. NCBI lineage: Eukaryota > Viridiplantae > Streptophyta > Magnoliopsida > Solanales > Solanaceae > Jaltomata > Jaltomata sinuosa. Next base: position 10,580 of record QJPP01001539.1, read on the forward strand.
CCCTGGGACTTAAATAAGAAAATATTGGGAAATGGTCGGTCTCAAGGACCACAGGTTGGTCGACGGTCCGTCATCCAAGAGGACTGACCGTCAATGGAATATGTAGTTTAACTGGAGGAGTCTGGAAGATTCTGGATCTCAGGGACTATGGGTGAAACGATGACCCATCATCCAGTAGGACGGGCCTTCCTGTAACCCGTTATTTCTGGGACCTGAAGGAGAGGTTTCTGAACTCTGAACGATGAGTCTCAGTCTAGGGTGGGATGATGGTCCATCATCCAAAAGGATAGACCATGCTTCGACTCGTCTTCTCTGGGACTCTTTTCTGGGGTTTCTGAAACTTGGACGACGAGTGCACAGGATGAATCGTGGTTCCAAACCACGAACCGTCAACTGACTCGTCGTCTCTGGGAACTTGAAATTTTTCTGCAATTTTAACTTAGACAGCTCAATAGGTTTCCAGGGTGTTACACTTAACCTGGGTGCCAAGACCCTTCTAAAATAACCTCCAAAACTAGGATGTAAACTGAGTACCCCTATCTAAAATGATAGACAATGGAACACCATGCAATCAGACTATCTCCCAAATGTAGAGTCTGGCATAATCCTCTGCTGAATTTGTAGTCTTAACAACCAAGAAGTGAGATGACTTAGTCATTTGATCGACAATGACCCAAATAGAATCATGTTGCCTTCGAGTATGAGGCAAACCAGTAATGAAGTCCATATTGATCGCTTCCCACTTCCAAGTAGGAAGATCAATATCCTAAGTCATACCACCTGGTTGCTGATGCTTTACCTTTACCTACTGAATGTTGGGACACTTAGCCACAAAACCTGCTATGTCCATCATCATGCCATTCCACCAATAGACTTCCCGTAGGTCACGGTACATCTTAGAAGTATTGAGGTGAATAGAATACCTAGAGCTATGAGCCTTTGTCAAAATCCGTTTTCTCAACTCATCTATGTCAGGAACACACAATTGACCCTGATATATAAGCACACCATCTCCCCCTTAGGAGAAAACCTCAACCCTTTGCTGATGGACTGCACCCTTCAACTGGTGCAAAATAGGATCACTGTCTTGCTTCTCTTTTACTTCAGCTATCAAAGATGATTCAGAACCATTCTGAACAATAACACCACCTTCTGACGAATCCATAAGGCAAACTCCAAATCGAGCAAGTCGATGAATATCCTTGGCCAATTCCTTCTTCCCATCCTTAACCAAAGACACTATCACGCCCTAAGGCTACCCTCTTAACATAACACGGGACCTGGGACCACAAGCGCCCCAAGCTAACCCTTGGTCATAGCATAACTCAGATAAATCAATAGATAAGAGGAAGCATAATAGGAAAATCCAAAGTCAAATGTATAGCTAATCAAGTCAAATAGGATTACAAAACCAAAAGGGAGACTCGAATACTATCTATGTCTGAAAAACCTCTAACTGTCATAAAGAGTTGCTGGGACAAGACCCCAGCTAACTCAAAATCTAAAATGAAAGCATAAAGATGGACACTCTAACTCTAGCCCTCGAATAATGAGGACTCACCAATAATCACCTGAATGTATGGCGTAGTCTAGCCACGAGTCTGAGGGCAGATGCCTGAATCTGCATCATAAAAGGATGCAGTGCAAAATGCATCAGTCTTATAGGATGTACTAAATATATGAGATAAACAGGAATCTGAGATAAACATGCTAAATAAACTTGTAAAGCTGAAATTACGCTATAAGTGTAGAACTGAAATGCAAGAGACTCAATACGATGCCAAAACAAGATATACAAAATATCATAGTAATCATAATAGTTCTGAAGTCTGAAGGCAAAGAGTCAATGCATTTTAAAACATGATACTGTTTTTGTGGGAGGTTCTCTAACCGACATAGACCATGTGAGCTACATGGAATCCGATGTATACGCCCTATCGAAAGGACCCAATATACCTTGCAAGGGTATAAAGACATAATTGTGGCATGATCACTAAATTTGATGCCCAACTAAGGGGACTTAGAACCTACGAGGGCACGTAGTTCTGGGACTAAGGGTATTCTCATCCCATCCAACTCGGTGCTAAATACTACTTCTAAAATAATACGTATAGCTCATATAATACTGATGCATATCTGGATGCAGAACTGATCATAACTAATGACATATCTAGTGTCAAATCTGTTCATAAAGCATAGAGATATATCTGATGTCATGCAAATTCATATCATAAGTCTTAAAGCTGTGCATGTTCATAATTCAAGATACCCCTTCTTTTCTAAAATCATAACTTGAAGAATTATGCATGCACTTTCATAATCAAGAGACCATGTTATCTAAACATGCAAAATTTATACTTGAAATCATGCAATTTAAAGGAATAATGCTAGAATTCATACTTGACATATAGGCTTTTGAAAATATGCAAAGAATCATAATTAAAATATGGGTAATGAATGTGAAATCATGAATTAAAGCTTTAAATCAAAACCCATAACCTTTCCCTAATTTAGGTAAGAACCCTAGTTTAAAAATCCATAAATTCAATTTAGAAGATTGGGTTTTGGGCATAAAGGTGAATGGATTCCCTTATTGGATACCCACATACCTTGATTGATTCTAACTCAATTGAAATTGAAAAGAAAAGGAGGCTTGAACTTGGAGCTTGAGAGAGTTACCTTCCTCTTTTGGTAGATGAATGATGAAATGAGAAGGGACTTAGCCTAATAGGCTTAGAAATCATGCTAAGAATGGCCAAAATGACCTCACTTAGGAGTTAAAAGGGTGGGTAATTATAAAAATACCCCTGGGAGTTAATTAAGGAAAAGCTGTTAAATTTCTCGGCTTCAGGTTCCACAGATGGATTCCATGGATCGTAGACTGAACCACGACTCATGGTTCCCACTCGTGGTTTCTGAGCCAAAAGACAGGCTGCAGAACAGGTTCTACGAGTCAATAGGATGACTCGTGGAATAGACTATGGTCCGTAGACTTGAGTCGTAGTTCTAGGCTCAGCATTTAGGCTGCAGATGAGGAACTACGAGTCAATAGGACTGACCTTAGAATGAATTATGGTCCGTAGACCTGAGTCGTAGTTCCTGGGGAAAAATAGTTGTCCTCTAATTAAGTTCCACGAGTCAACAATACGGTACGCAGAATGAACTATGGTCCATAGAATCAACTCGTGGTTCTCAGACCAGAGGTTGAACTGCAGGAGTCAAACCACGACTCTATTCCACGTTTTATGATCTTAACCACGGTCCGTGGTTTGGACTCGTAATTCCTGGAAACATGAATTTTTTTCCAGAGTTTTAAACTTAGAAAGCTGGTTTAATTTATGGCGTGTTACAATATCTCCCTCTTGGGATCATTCGTCCTCGAATAAAGACTAAACAAGGGAAAGCTGAAGAGAAAAGAGCCCAACCAGTCAACAACACATAAAATCTGGAGAACAAACATAAAAACTGAGCTTTTCAACCTAAAACATGACTGAATCAACTTCGAAAAATATGCATGCATACTAAGATCATGAGGGGAACTGATGGGATAGAGTAGGATAGACATACTAATGAGGAAACTACTACCTCAATCATAAACTGGGTCGGAAGGAAAGAGATGAGGGTACTTGGCTTTCACGGTTTTTTCTGCTTCCCAAGTAGCTCCCTCAACTAGCTGATTCGTCCAAAGGACCTTTAGCAAAGCAACTTATTTGTTTCTCAACCTCCTAACCTGACGATCAAGAATATCTATGGGAACCTCCTCATAAGTGATACTATCCTTCACAACCACATCCTTCAAAGGTATAATCAAGGACGGATCACCAACACACTTCTTCAACAAGGAAACATGGAAAACCGGATGGACCGCTTCTAAATCCGTTGGCAACTCCAACTCATAAGCAATGCTACCAACTCTCCTCAGAATCCGATAAGGACCTAAAAAACAGGGACTAAGCTTCCCCTTCTTGCCAAATCTCATCACACCCTTCATGGGTGACACCCTTGATTTTTCATACCTTGTTAGACCTTAAGTTGGACTTTTGGGGGCCGAGGGAGCAATAGGTGCAACCTCCGCTAAAGAGATTTAGGATTGGTTAATGAATGATGCATGACATTCTAGATAGTTATCAATCACTTCCACACTCCTTGAGTTTATGGTAATGAGTTCCTTAAATGACTGAGTTGAAACAATCAATGCCATTGGCGTAGTTGGGGGTGTGACGCTAGAAGAAGAAGGCAAGAGTTTGAATAATGGTAGTGATGAGGTGTCTACAGTTGGCCATGAGGTGGGTTCCCATGACAGCTCTCAAAGTTTGGGCAGATGTGATCATGGGAATCAAGGTAGACACGAATGATATGATGACTCTAGAATGGAAAGTATGCTTGTGCAGGTGTTAGTGAAAGAAGGGGCTACCTACGGAGTCATTGAAGAGTTGAGTCATGACCTTGGAAGTCTTGCCCAAACTGTGCAATCGCATTCCATAGCCATTGAAAGCCTTGAAGATAGAATGCTTTGGCTTAGTTCACAATTCAAATCTATACAAGCCAAGAATGAAGAAAGGGTTAGTGGTGTAGAGAGCTCACTCAACCCCACTGATGTTGTGATTCCAATAATAAACAATCCTAGAAACAAATACGCTTGGGGAAATGGTTTGACCAAAGCTATTCAATGTACGAGCGAGGTGCCTAAAGTTTTCAAACCCTTTCCTTACGTGTCTTCCCCCATTCCCTCAATGTTTGTTGCAAGAAAAACTGGATGAAAATCCAAGAGACTTTGAGTCTATGAGAATCACCATCAATGTGCCCTCGAGTACTGCTTTTAACAAGATTCCCAAATATGCCAAGTTTCTGAAAGAGGTATGCACCACTTGTAATTTAGAAGATGCTGGGGTAGTGCAGCTATCTCCTCTTAGTAGTGTAATTCTATCAAGAAAGTTCACCAATGATGTGATGACGCCAGGTGTACACATTGTTTGTGATTCGAGGGGAGTTCACAAGTCCACAAGGTTAGTGTGTGATGAAAACTCAAGTGTCAAATTGATGTCCTTGGCCACCTTTAGATGACTGGAGTTAGGGCAGCCCACTATCACAAACATAGAGTTCATTATGACGGACCAATCAATGAAGCACCCCGTGGGGGTTGGTTGCGACATTTTGATTAAGGTGGGATGGATTGTTTACCCTGTGGATTTTGTGGTGCTTGATTGCAAAGGAAGCTTCGAGATACCCATTATCTTGGGCAACCTAGTCTAAAAACCGGGCGTACCTTGAGCAAAATGGACTCGAGAGAGTTGGAATTTGCTGTGAATGATGAGGAAGCCACCTTTGATGTGAATAGATCTATGAAGCAACTGAGTGATCTTCAAATGGCTTCTGCAATTGGAAAGATTGAGGATATCGTTGACTTATATATGAAAGAGGGGTTTGTGGATGAAGTGTTAGAGGCGGTACTGTTGAATTATGAGGGTGAGGGGATAGAGGAATTTGATGAGGTTTGTTGTGCGTTAGTGGGCATGGGATCCTACTCTTATCCTCCAAAAAAACTTGATCTCGATCTAAAGAACAGTCAAACTACACCATCCAAACCTTTAATCATTGAGCCTCCTACCTTGGAGCTCAAACTATTGCCTTCCCATTTGAAATACGCCTACTTGGGTGCTAACGAGACCTTGTCGGTCATTATTTCAAACAAGTTAAGTGACAAGCAAGTGGAAGCTCTCCTTAAAGTGTTGAAGAAGCATATTCGATCTCTAGGGTGGACCATAGTGGATATCATAGTATACCTCCGAGAATATGCACACATAAAATAAACCTCTAAGAGGAAAGCATTCCTTCCATTGAGCACCAATGAAGGCTTAACCCACCAATGCAAGAGGTGGTGAAGAAAGAAATTATTAAATATTTGGATGCGGGGTGGTCTTTCCCATGTCTGATAGCACTTAGGTTAGCCCAGTGCAATGCATACCAAAGAAAGGAGGAATTACCGTGGTTCCCAATGAGAAAGAGACCGCTCTCAGACCCGTGACCGATTGGAGAGTATGCATGGACTACCAAAAATTGAATTCTTGGACAGAAAAGGACCATTTTCCTCTCCCATTCATGGATCAGATGCTAGACCGGTTAGAGGGTCGTGGCTTCTATTATTTTCTAGATGGTTATTCCAAATATAATCAAATTTTAATCGCTCTGGAAGACCAAGAAAAGACCAATTTCACATGTCCGTATGGGACCTTTGCCTTCAAGAGAATGCCCTTTGGGCTTTACAATGACCCGGCCACCTTCCAAAGGTGTATGATGTCAATATTCTCGGACATGGTGGAATACACCATGGAGATCTTCATGGATGATTTTTCTGTTGTTGAGGATGAGTTTAGCGATTGTCTGAAGCATCTAGATGAGATACTTAAAAGATGTGAGGAGACGAATTTGGTGTTGAATTGGTAAAAATGTCACTTCATGGTGAAAGAGGGGATATTCTTGGGGCACAAGATCTCCGAAAAGGGGCTTAAAGTTGATCAATCCAAAATTGAGGTTATATCAAAGCTACCTCACCCAATAAATGTGAAGGGCGTCTAGAGTTTTCATGGCCACGACAGATTCTATAGGCATTTTATCAAAGACTTCTCAAAAGTAGCCTATCCTCTATGTAAGCTACTAGAAAAGGAGTCCAAATTTGACTTTGATGATAGATGCATGAAGGCACTCCTCACCTTGAAAGAAAGGTTAACCTCCACCCCTATTATCATTTCACCAGATTGGTCAAAACCATTTGAGCTTATGTGCGACGCCAGTGGCATAGCTTCAGGGGTGGTGCTTGGACAATGAAGAGAAAAGCTTTTTCACCCGATCTATTATGCAAGCAAAACTTTGAACGCGGACCAAACAAACTACACCATTATGTAATAGGAATTATTGGCTGTGGTATTTACTTTCGAGAAATTTTAGGCATATCTCTTGAGGACTAAGGTGGTGGTGCATATTAACCATGCAACTATCAAGTATTTGATGACTAAAAAGGATGCAAAGCCCTGATTAATTTGGTGTGTGTTAGTTCTTCAAGAGTTTGACTTTGAGGTGAAGGATCGGAGAGGGTGTGAGAATCAAGTGGCCGACCAGTTATCGCATTTGGAAGAAGAAGGAAGGCCTGTGGGGGAGCTTGAAATCAATGACTTATTCTTGGATGAGAAAATCTTGGCTTCTTCCCATGACTTGACATCGTGGTTTGCAGATTTTGCTAATTATTTATCAAGCGATTTACTTTGGAGGACCTGAACTCGAATCAGAAAAAGAAATTCCTCCACGATGTTCAGAAATATTATTGGGATGAGCCCTACTTGTTCCTGTTTTGCACCGATGGGATGATATGGAGGTGCATATTAGAAATTGAAATGTTACCCATTCTTAGAGCATGCCATTCGTCACCTGTTGGTGGACATCATGGGGGTATGCGCAACCTCTAAAGTGTTGCAAAGTGGATTCTATTTGCCTACCTTGTTTCAAGATGCCCATGATTTGGTAAAGGAGTGTGACAAGTGTCAACGCAGAGGGGGCATATCTCGATGCCACGAACTTACAATAACGCCTATCCTTGAGGTCAAATTATTTGTTGTATGGGGTATCAATTTCATGAGTCCCTTTACAAGTTCACATGGGAACACCTACATTCTAGTGGCTGCGGATTACGTGGCGGTGGCTTTACCGAATAATGAAGGGAGAAGTGTGACTGCTTTTCTCAAAAAACACATTTTTGCTCGGTTTGGTACCCACATGCCATCATTAATGATGGGGGATCGCACTCTTGCAACAAGTTGTTTAGTGCACTACTTGAGAAATATGGAGTCAAACACAAAGTGGCCACCCCCTACCATCCACAAACGAGCAGGCAAGTTGAGATGTCTAACCGGGAGGTCAAGTCCATCCTTTCAAAATTGGTGAATGTTCACCAAATGGATTGGTCACGCAAGTTGGACGATGCACTATGGGCATATAGGACAGCTTACAAGACCCTTATTGGAATGTCCCCCTACCAATTGGTCTTTAGCAAGGGTTGTCATCTCCCGATCAAATTGGAACACAAGGCTATGTGGGCCTTGAAAAAGCTAAACTTGGATTGGGAGAGAGCCGCTCATGCTAGAGTGGAAGACCTCACTGAAATGGATGAGTTCCAAATGCGGGCTTATGAAAGTGCCTCTATCTACAAAGCCCAGATGAAGCACCATCATGATCAACAAATCTTAAGGTGAGAGTTCCATCCGGGAGATTGGGTGCTCCTATTCAATTCTAGGCTGGATTTTTTCCAAGAAACCTAAGGTCCAAATGGTCGAGTCCTTTTAAAGTGCATCAAGTCTTCACCAATGGAGCCATAGAATTGGCAAATGAGGATGGATCGGTCTTCAAAGTCAATGGGCAGCAAGTGAAGAAGTACTTGGGCATTCCGGAGGAGGATGCAATCTTAGAGGCTATCTACCTAGATGAGCCTTGAGTGGGAGGTACCTTCATCGAGCCATGACGTTAAACCAAGCTCTTCTTGGGAGGCAACCCAAGCATTTTTGATTTTTTTTACTTTCTATACCATTTGCTTTCTGGTTTTATTTTGTATGTTGTTTTTGATAGTCTTATAGTGGGAACCAAGCTAAGGCGGTGTGAGAAATAATCAGAATGTGTGGTGCCCCTGTGATCACATATCAGAAGGTGCACGTCACATAATAGGTCGCACAGGCATAACAGAAAGTTGGGCGCCACAACCTGTGACTGGTGTGCGATCGCATGAGCATTAGTGTGCATCACACACAAGTTATACAAATCTTAGATAGAACACTGGCAATTTTCTCCGAAAATACACACCACCATGCTATCATGGGGCATTTCATTTGTTTAAAGTGCGTGTTTCACAACCTTCGCACAATGATAAACAAAAACATGATCCAAATTGACTGATTTGCTATGCGATTGAGGTGTGGCCGCATCAGCATTAGTGCACTTAGCACAACTGCCTCAGGGAGTGTTCTATTTTCTCTAGCTAATATCATTGGGTACAATGCTTCATTTGTGTTTGGGGTGTTTTATTTGGATATCGCCTTGTTAATAGTAGTTTAGCAATAAACTCCGAGGTTCTTTTTAATACCATGGTTCTTTTCCAAGGAACAAAAGTTTTTTTTATCTTTCTTTTTCTTTTGTTTTTGTGTCGAACCGGTTGGTGTTTCGCAATGATAGATTGAGAGCTGACTTTCTTAAGGGAAAATGCCGAGTTTTAGTTTAAAATTTGAGTCTGTAGTTGCTTGTCTCGAAATGGGCCCACCAAAAAAGTTTCTCTTGGCAAGTTATTTTTGAAAATAAAAGGAAGAAGGAAAATGAATTTTTGAGGAAAAACATTCTCTTGTAATGACTTGCACACTCTCGCTTTGGCTTGATTGGTTCACAAACGAGTGTGTAACAAACTCAGAATAGCTTGTCGAAAGTCATTTGTCCTAATTAATTTTGAGACTAATGAAAGAAGTCTTGTGGCATGATGCCTTGTGTGGTGAGGTTTTACCTTGATTCTCGTGCATGTGTGTCATCTAGAACTTACCCTGAATGTGATTCAAGGCAAAATTCTAGGTGTGACCGAGCTTGGAAGATGACCTTAGGCCCTCTTTGATAGCCACTTCACCCAAATGACTTCCCATGACATCAATCCTAGTGAACCCCTTTGAACTTGTAACCGTTCTTTGGAACCTTATTAACACCTTGACCTTTTTGAATCTCTATCTTGGCACCCGACCTGCCTAATTGCTTGAAAGTGATAAGTAGGCTAAAAGCCTAAGTTTGGGGGGGGGATGAAAAGACAACATAGTCAAATGTCTAAGTTTAGGGGTGTACGCGATCAAATGAGGAGAAGAAAAGGAATGAACTTCAAGTGCAAGGTAGCACCTTAGGTTTGAGTTGAAAAGTGCTCCAAAAGTCAATCCAACAAGCGCAAAATGAAAAGCAAAAATTAGGTGCTACCAAATGAAGGTGATACAAGGAGTTTGAAGGATCATGATTGGAAGGGAGAAAATTGGGTTGTGTGAGGGAGAAATAAGGTGAAGTTGAAATTTTAAAATGTGAGTGGTGTTCGAAATGATAACAAAGAGCGTTAGGGAGGTGTAGTAACTTTATACAAATGAAATCCTTACCTTATCCCTAGCCTACATTGTAACCCGCAAGTCCTTGGTGATTCTAAGCTTGGCTACCCTACATTAGTGGCGATTTACATGAAGGGCAAGCATATGGTTCAACGTGTGTGCACTTAAATTTCCTTTAGAGAGTGAGAGTCTTCTTAGTTCTCCTATAATCCCATTGTTGTGAATTGAATAACTATAAATGAGATTCTCTCTTATGGTGAGTGTCATCATGCACTCGAATTGAATCATGGAGTCTCTATTTCAATTGAGAAGAATGAATGAGACAAGTCATGTGGAGAATCTCAGGCAAACCTTGAAGGTCCATGCCAATGACTTGAGAAGCTTAAATGTCTTGTTTTGAATGACAAAATTCCATTGATTCTGAGTGAGAAATGAAGTCCTTTTGGAAAAGATTTTGAAATGATCAATTGCCTTGACATTGGGGTGATTTGAATTGAGATGAGACTGTAGTTGACTCTTTTGTTTGACTCTTTTTGTTTATTATTTTTCTTCAATTCTAGTATAGATTAGTTCTTTGTGCCTTAATTGAGTCTAAAGCATAATTCATTCCTTGCCTTGTGAGTATCTTGCTTGAGGACAAGCAATAGTTCAAGTTTGGGGATTTGATAAGTCGATAATCTTTATTGAGCCTTTATCCATGAATTATTGCTATGTTTTGAATCGATTTATAGGTTCGTATGTGTCACGACCCGATTTCTCGGTCATGATGGCACCTACAACCCCCAGTAGGCGAACCAACTCCCGTAGCCCAGGACAGTTGGTAATGGGCTACTATCTAACAAATAAGCGGGAGAATAGTTTAATAAGCAAAAGTAAGAGAGTAAGATGAGGAGAATAGATAAAAGGAGTATATATATATACATATGCAGAAACTAAACCAAACCCCAAGACCTGGTATCATAGTATAGAGCCAAAACTACATACATGGAGTGCAAACGATCCAAAACAATATATAAAGATGTCTCTGAATGGTAATAGAGTACATGAAGCAAAAGATAAACTAAAGCTAAGCTCCGATCGCCAAGAGCTCACCCTCAGTCTGAAGTAATCCCCAACAGATCTCCAAGCACGACTTATAGCGATCTAACGGTGATGGCCCACGCTAGGATATGCACCCAAAGATGCAGGGGGTAGGGTGAGCACCAAATGCGAAGCATAAGGTACCCAGTAGGTATCATAGGCCGACTGGGCACATATAAGATAAAAGCGTAGTAACAGACAGAATAGAAGCAAGCAGTCATAGAAATCAACGAAAGGTACACAGGAACTAGCCCAGAGGGAAATCAAATGAACCACATGTGAGGCCAGTAAGCAGAATATACACACCATAGGCAAAGGTGAAAGTAAGAAATAACGCACCTGGGGTCCTTGCAATAACAGTGTATACATAATAAGTTTACGAAATGGACGGTATACCGGTAACCACAAGTGTAAGAAGAGGGAAAGAGTAATGATAGGCATGCTCAAAGACATGAATCAAACTCAACTAACCATATCAATCTCAATCCAGAAACTAACAGTTTAGCAGTAACCAATTTCATTCTTAGCCGTAACAGGGAATAATTCTGTAAGTAAATAGCAAGAGTGATAACGGACAAAGAGGGAAGAACAAGAAGGAAAGAAAACAAAAGAAGGATATGTGAGTTAATATTCAAACTCTTGAATTTATGGGCAACAAGGGACTTGATACCCTCACCTCCCAATTGAATTCAATAATTCAAACACAAACCCTAGTTTGAAAAAAATCAAAGGAACTCAAGAAACCACAAATGAGCAACCTTCGATTAACCAAACCAAGAAGTTCACCAACAATTCCAAGATCCACACTACTAAAATTACCAACTAATGCTAGGCTTCACCTAGAAACTACAAGCTAAATACCTAAAAACTAAAGCTTCAAAGCTCAATATTCAATATTCATCAAAAACTACTTGCAAAATAAAGAAATATCCTATTTATACTAAAGGAGATAAGAAGACATTGGCTTTTTACAATATTGCCCTTAATGAGGCAAGGGCCTTGTTTGGTTGTCTTCTTTGTGGATTCTTGAATTTAAAGCCTAGCCACTTGCACAAATAGCTTCTTTTCTTCATCTATATCACTCCCATGACTCCTAAGCTTCTCTTTTCATGAACATTATATGTGTCATCCATGCCATCCATGCTCGTGTCAACCATGCCATCCATGCTAGTATCATCCTCCCCTTCTTGAAAATGATTCGTCCTCGAATCCAAACCTTAAAAACACATGAGAAGGACAACAACCAAAATATCCTCAATGCATGAGGGTTAGTACAAGGGTTAGCAACAATATCACCATGCCAAGGAGGCACAAATTTGAAATACAACCAAATATCCTTAGCTTTCAATACAAGCAACTCATCATATAAGGTGCAAATATTTTGGTTATGATAAACACCAAGAGACAAGGCAAACACAAAGGCCTTTTTGGCATAAAGAGTTCCAAAAGATGGTATCATATTTAAATTTGGAGCCATAAAGACACAATTGTTTCACTGTCTTACAAGAAGGCCACACCAAAAGTGGTGCAATCACCCATAAGGGTTCATTGGGGTCAAAGAAGTAAAAGACCCACATATCTTTGTTACAAAGACAATTGGACAAATCAAAGGAACCCCTACCTCTATAGGAAACAAATCTAATACAAACATAGACATCATCATATGCAAAGAGGTAGTAGAGAAAGGTGTTAAGCTCACTATTCTCATCTAAGGCATGCCAAAAGATAAGGACACCGGTAGATAAGAAAAGACATTTTAAGCACAAAATAACCCTCTCTAACAAGCAACTTTCCAAAGGAAGGAAGTGCACCAACAAAGGCATGCTACTAGAATAGTCGAGGGATCTATTAGGAGTCAAATCACTCCATGTCAAATAATACTCCCAAGGAATTGGGGTCCCTCCTATCATAGAACCAAGCATGCTTCCAAGAGTTCCATTTGAAACTTCAACTTGTCCAACCCAATGAAGGTGACAAGGAGCTTTCAATATCCATGGACTCTCCCAAAAATAAATAAGCAACTTAGCATCCACTCGAGAGTTCTCAATTGCAAATACACACTTAAAGGAAAGAATGTTAACAAGATGGCATTCACAATTTGGAACACAAGAGGACGAGATTAAGCATTTCAAGTACACTTCATTATTATTCCTCAAACAAACTCCCACAAAGAGTGGATAAACATGCAAATTCATGCTTCCAAGAATCCATCCTAACACCTCAACTTGTCTAGTCACATAAGTGTGACAAGGAGTAGAATACATAAATAGGGTATCATGGATGCACCATGGATTCTTTCCCAAACAAAAACTATGGTTGGCATTCAAAACATAAAACTCACATAACTTAAGCATAGCCAAAACCAACCATGAATACATTGGAGCTATATCATCACTCTCATGGTAGGGTATGAGGTCATACAATTTCCAAAACCTACCTACCATAGGAAAAATGTCATCATGACTCCAAGGCTTGCTTGGAATAAGAGGGGAAGGGTACATACCTTGAAGACGGGCCTTTGAGTGTGCATTCTTGTCCACCACACTTGGTTTCCCAAAGCTTTCCCTCCAATGCATCATCTTGGACCCATAGACTTGGTCCTTGTGTTTCTTTTTAGGAGTTGACTTGCTAGGTAGCTCCATTATTAGGCCTTCAACCCTTTGTTCGTGAGGGACTTTGTTCGGATCGTCCTTTAGAAATAATTGTCCATGAACCTTCAAAAGAGAAGGGATGGTACTAGGTAAAATGCTAGCACCATGGTTAGTAGGCAACAAGGGATTGGTATTGGCAAGTCCCACAATTAAGTGCTCCTTGTGCACCTCTTTTAAGTCACTTCTTGGCTCATCAATCTCATACAACTTCCCTTCTTGAGCCAATTCTTTCTTCTCCTTTTCAAGTTCCTCTCTCTTAAGTACTTTCCGAAGCTCCCTCATTATCTTGTAGTCCTCACTCACTTGATAGGGTGTTAAAGGTACAAGAGTGTGCCTTCGTCCTCTAAATACAAATGAGTATTTGTTGGACTCCACTTGATATTGAACATCCCTACCGGCTAGCCAAGGTCTACCAAACAAAATATGACAAGATTGCATGGGCAAAACATCACATAACACCTCATCTCGATACTTGCCAATGCTAAAATTCACGACCACTTGCTTGGTTACCTCTACTTCATCATTCTCAGTGAGCCATTGAAGTGTGTATGGCTTGGGGTGTCTTTGTGTAGGAAGCTTCATTCTATCAACCATAGTGCAACTCACCACATTAGTACTACTCCTACCATCAATGACCAAGGAACATATCCAATCCATCATTTTGAACCTTGCATGAAATAGGTTCACACTTTGATCAAGTTCCTCTTTAGAAAGATCCCCCATGATTCGCCTTAGATCACAAGGAGAGTTCAAATCCTCCTCCAATTGCTCATCATCAACATTTGAGGTTGCTTCATCATGCCTAACCTTAGGCTCATCACAACCATTCCCAACCTCATATTCTATCACATTTTTAGCACAAGGTCCATCACACAAGATAACATTTAACCTCTTTTTTGGACACTTTCTAGCAATATGTCCTTCACCTTGACACTTATAACATTGAATGGTAGAAGGAGAAGAAGATTGAGGGATATCATGATTACCTCCATAGGCTTGGTCTTCCTCTTTTGTGTTGTAGTTAGCTTGAATAGCTTGACTACCATCTTGGAACATTGGAAGACTCACTATGTTGTCACCCATCCCATGATTTGGAACACCTTGACCACCATATCGATCACTTCGATCTTCACACCTTCCTCCTTCATTCCTATACCTATCTCCACTATCCCATTTGCCTTGACATCTTATGCCTTGGTTCATACCAAAGCCTTCGGGTCCTTCCCACCATTCATTCGGGTTAACCTCTTCATACATTTCATCATAAAGAGGGTTTTGATAATAGATATCTTGGTAGGGTACTTGTGGGTAGTGTTGTTGGGTTGGAACATAAGGTACATGCAAGGATGCATGTGATATATTTTGTGGAGGTGCTTGGCTTCTATCTTGGTTTTTCACAAAAGGACTCCTTTGTGGTGGATGATATGGTTGTGTATTTAGATGTGGGGCGACTTGCCTAACATAGCTCGGGTTCATTCAGGATGTAGTTTGAGGGTAGGTTTGGTTCCAATTTGGTTGGAGGTAGTATATGTTGGATTCTTGACCCGAGGTCCTTCTTGTTTCTTCACTTTGACTTGTCATAGGGAACCTCCTTTCAATCATACTATCCATCCCTTTCACCCTTTCCTCCATACTTCCAAACCTCCCATTTGTTTCAACCACCCTTTCATTCATATTAGTCACCCTTCTTGACACATTGAAATTCGTTCCCATGTTGTTCACCAAGCCCCTTCCTCCATGGTTATAAGGAAAATGATTAGACATTGTACCTACAAAAACTCAACAAACAATATTAGTAGAAAAGCCTCACATCACTCGTATGCAAACTCTCAACTCACCTCCTAAAATGTCGTCTCAAAATTGGTAGTGAACTAGCTTTGCTTGATCAATTCAAGATCACCTATCCTTTGTAGTGGAGTGGATTTTTGTGACTCTTGAAAGACGGACGACTCGATTGAAGGTAAAAGGACTTGAATCAAGAAATTTATTAACGAATTAAGATGAGAAAAGTTGAAGAAAAAAGCACGAAAGAAAACGAACTCAAAAAAAAACTAAGTAACAAAAGTAGAAAAGTTACTTGTGTTGCTTAATTTGAAGAATCAAAGAGATGATTTGATGATTAAAAACTAGTTAACAAGTAATTAAAGATGTTAATTAGTTGTTAAATAGTAGAGAAATAGAAGAAAAATGAGTGTAGAAGAAGAAATTTGAAGTTTGGACACTTAGAAAAATTTTGAGGTCTTAAGAGTTCCAACACTTAGAAAAATTTTGGGGTCCCAAAATTTGAAGCATTCTGTCCAAGTTTGCAAGTGTGCATTTCAGCCCCCAAAACTTTTTCTAAGGGGCAGATTTGGTCCTTTGAATTTCTTTTTTTTTTTTTTTTTTTTTTTAAATTCCACTTGTGGATCCAACAAACATCTTTGACCACTTTGACTTGGAAAAGTTGGATTAAATGTACCTTTTGGCTTCTTCTTCTTCAAGATGTTCTTGATGAATATCAAAAACACCTAGAACACCAAGAACACACACTAAACACCAACACCTTCAAATCAACTCGGAATTGGCTCAAACTTTAGGATTATCTTCCCCTCGACTTAGGGAACAAACCCCAATAGTTTTTAAGCTCCAATTTCTCCCCAATCAAAAGACCCACTTTTCAAGTTTGCAAGTTTTCAAAACTTCAAAGTCCTTCAATGGCAACTTCACTTCTACAACTCCAAATTGAATATAATTTGAAATCTAGACTCAAAAAACACTAGGGAACAAGAATCTAGTGTCAAAAACAAGAAATCAAACAAGAAAATTTTCGGTTTTTTTTTTTTGGACGATTTTTTTTTTTTGGATTTTGAAGATATCAAATTCCCAAGACTTAGATTTGTGGAAACAAACCTAAACCAAGCTCTGATACCAAATGATAACGGACAAAGAGGGAAGAACAAGAAGGAAAGAAAACAAAAGAAGGATATGTGAGTTAATATTCAAACTCTTGAATTTATGGGCAACAAGGGACTTGATACCCTCACCTCCCAATTGAATTCAATAATTCAAACACAAACCCTAGTTTGAGAAAAATCAAAGGAACTCAAGAAACCACAAATGAGCAACCTTCGATTAACCAAACCAAGAAGTTCACCAACAATTCCAAGATCCACACTACTAAAATTACCAACTAATGCTAGGCTTCACCTAGAAACTACAAGCTAAATACCTAGAAACTAAAAGCTTCAAAGCTCAATATTCAATATTCATCAAAAACTACTTGCAAAATAAAGAAATATCCTATTTATACTAAAGGAGATAAGAAGACATTGGCTTTTTACAATATTGCCCTTAATGAGGCAAGGGCCTTGTTTGGTTGTCTTCTTTGTGGATTCTTGAATTTAAAGTCTAGCCACTTGCACAAATAGCTTCTTTTCTTCATCCATATCACTCCCATGACTCCTAAGCTTCTCTTTTCATGAACATTATATGTGTCATCCATGCCATCCATGCTCGTGTCAACCATGCCATCCATGCTAGTATCAAAGAGTCTACCTACAGTCCCCCGGCCGCCCATACAACCGAGGAACACAAACAAGTGAAAACAAACCCTCTGGAATCCCATACTACCGGAGCGTACAATCAATAAACAACAAACAAGGGTGGAGCCTCAAACAATGAATGATATGATGCATGAAGATCTCAAGTGAAATGGTAACTCTGTATGTACCTCCTCCGGTGCCGATCCGGCCCAGCAGGTAGGTTCCACGGAAGGACACTGCCCGTATACCTCTACTCCGCCGTATACCCTTCCTCCGGCACACGTAGCCCGAAGCCCCAGGCCCGGATGGCAAGGTCCATGGAGGTCCCCGACCCCATACTAAAACTCAATATCAAAACATGTCATCCGGAAGCAAGTCCGGTTTCAAGATAGAGACCCAGTCTCGAATATGCATACCCAGACCCTGTCCAGGACTAAAGTAGTAGGAAAATATCTCAAAAACCCCCTCCAAGGGTGCCCGGGCATAACCGGGTCTAAACAGTAGAAAGTCATCTCGGGTGCTCGATCCGACCGAGGCTAAAATTATCTCAAATAGCAAGAAAACTCAACTAGCACCCCGGCCCTGCCGAGTCTAGCGTTAATCGTAAAATTGGTGATTTAAATCATAATTTTACTTTCTTTTATCCAAGAATATTCACAAGTTAAATCAAACCATTTCCAAATTATTTCCATAAAAAACGAGCCCCCGGGGCCATGCAAGGTTTAGAAAATAGTGTCAGTAGGCCCGAAGCCCAAACCGTAGTAAAACATGGACAAAACCTCTTTATATGCATGGAAATGGTATGATCAAACATAATAGCTGCCCATCAGCTCACAATCAACCTATCGACCCTGCACAGGCCCACAGCTACTCAGCAAGCATAACCAGCCTAGAAGGATAATTCTATGCCCGGGACTCGCGGACATTCCCAAAATCCCACCTTCTATGTTCCAGAGTCAACAAGGTCTCACAGGACCACAAGGGTAAATAAAATATATCGGCAAGTACTACAAACAACGGAGGAACAAAAGTAGGCGGACATGAATAAAGCGGTCGAGGTTTGTGGTGCCAACCTAATAATCCAACCCAAGGATGCCAGCTAGTACAATTTTATCTGATATATGCTAAGTCTAGGGATTTTAAACTATAACCTACCTGTCGTCCGATGACAAGCTGCTAGAATGATGATGTCCACACTCGAACCGCTCCGAGAAACTCCGAAATGAAATCAAACTCGAATTCGGGCTTAAATAACTTGACGTAGATAATTGGTTTTTCTTCAAAAATTTAATATAACGTCAACATATAATTGGTTTCACCAACCTCTTCTTTGTATGCGTATGTATATGGAGCAGCCAACAAAACATTACTCTTGGTAATGAATGAAATACAAGTTAAATGAACTTGTTGATTTCCAACATAGATAGCACTACTGCCACCGCTATTAATTGTTGTCCCTCCCTTTTTACTTACACGTATAAGGGGAGGTGGCAATATAAAAAGAATACTTTTACCCCATTATATATATTCGGGTATTGCATAGATTCGTGGTAAAATATATATAACTTTTTAAATATACCAGAATTCATAGAAACTTATTTCAAATAAAACCTACTATATTATAATAATAATTTTTAACATAACTAAATTTACTATCTCCGTTAAAATAATACAATGTATAAAAACCTTATAAAATAAATACATACACAATTATATCATAATAAAAGTATTTTTCATACACATTAGAATACTTTAAAAAGGTAATAAAAATATAACTTTAAAATAAAATATTATCAAATATACGCGCGATGCTAATAAAATTCTTAAATTTAGGTTCGCAATTCACCATCGCACAATTTTAATACTCAATAACTCTCTTGGAACCCTCCCTTATGTTTTCTCACTGTTTCAGAACTGAAATGGTGTTTTAAAACGTGAAGTTGAGGCTTTAAATCGATTTTGACCCGACCCGGTTCGCGACCCGGTTCGCGACCCGATTTCTGCCAGACAGTCCGCAGTAAAACAGTCATAACTTTTTACTCCAAGATCAGTTGGACGTGAGGTTTTGTGCGTTGGAAACTAGACTCGTAGACCTTCAATTTGGTATTTTGGGGGACTTCTAACTCTTTATATATTGAGAGAAAAGCTCTGAGACATTTTACCCAAAGTTCAGAAAATTTATTAAAGAAACTTACGATAACTTTTGTCGACTTGCTTGACTTCAAAACTTATCATACGACCAAACAAATGTCCCCGGCACAAAACTACCGGTCCCTACAAGCCTTAAATGACTTGGAGCCGCTACAAACAAGCTCTAGCGGTACAAGAAAAATGTATACGTGGAAATAACCGGAAGGGTCATGACAGTATGGCCTTTATTGATGTCTATGCAGGTACTTGTGATCAAAGATAGAAAAAACAAGGAAATGGACCCAAAAAATAGCTTAAAAGGAGTGAAGTGTGAAGTGATCGAAAAAAGACAAAGAATCTGCCCTAAGGTGGCGCTTGTGCGACACGCACCAGTCGAGGTGCGTTCCGCACCTCCCACTGCATGAAGCTTTGGATTACCTGAAGGAACTATCATGAGGTGCGGTCATTGTATGATGCGCACAACCAATGGTACAAAACGCACCCCCTTTGCATGACGTCTCCCAAGTTGGCTGAGTCACTGGTTCAAATGAAGAAGGTGTGCGATGCGCACATTACAATGTGCGAACCGCACATCGCACCGCACACCACCTGAAGGGAAATTTTATCCACAAAATTAGTGACATTTTGGGGAAGTATAAAAGGAAAATTTAGGCACAATTGTAAATAACATTCTTCAGTCCTGAATATTCTGAAGAGCTTTTACCTTCGAAAACAAGTTTTCCTCTCCAAGAAGAAGAGGGTTTCAATCTATTATCTCTTCCAAATCTTGGTTAACCATTTGTGTACAAAAACTGAGCTTAGAACTTGAAGTTACACTTGAATGAAGAGGAATTTGACTTACCCACTTGGTATATCTCTTTCCTTTAGCATGAGTGGCTAATTTCATTTGTCTAGGGATGTGTTGATAATGGGTTCTTGACAAATGGGTGTGGGTGTTGCTAATTCTTTCTTATAATTGCTTATTTGATATGGGTCTAATAGTTTCACCAAGTTTTAATTCTAAAATTGGTGATTGCAAACATTAATTTTCATTACTTGACTATGTTCTTGCTTGAAAGAGAATTTCATGGTTTCGGATGTGTAATTACTAGTGGAAATTTGGGACTCTATTCAGATTTGAGGCTAGAAATAGCTCATATCGACGAAATCACTCATTTAAGGGTCTAAGCTACAGATAGTGTGACCTCCCCAAGATTGATCTTGGTTGTTTGTTGATTTAACCGATAGTGCTCTAACTGGGATTATTGGATATGTGGTTATTGATCGAGAGATAAACAACCATACACATGACCAAGGCTACCTATGTCAGTGAGTGAAAATAAGTGCGAAAAGGCAAAAACCTTACCCCACATTAATGCCCCATTGGATACACATCCCTAGTCTCCTACTCAATTTGGTACACCCATTTTACTCATTTACTTTAATTCGAATTGTGATTGTTGTGATAGAATCCCAATTTCCCCAACCTTTTAGTTTCGTGTTTTTAAATAATTACTCTCCTAGTGAAGTCATTTCACTACAATCTTCATATTGCTATCGCTAAGTGTCTGTGGGTACGACCCAGACACCTGTTGGGTACTTATAAATGTGTTTTGATTGACGATCGTCGTGCCTCCATCTTTAGGGAGTACGATTTGAGCGTTTATCAGCACCCCATAGAGAGATTTTGGGTCGGATAAAACCCTTATCAAGAAGGTCTTTCAACTGGTCCTTCATTTTCTTAAGCTCCGCAGGAGCCATCCTATAAGGAGGAATAGAGATAGGATGCATATTTGGAAGAAGATGTATTCTAAATTAGATCTCCCGCTCGGGAGGGACTCTGGGGAAATATTCGGGAAACACTTCTGAAAACTCACTCACAACAGGAACTGACTGGAGAGATGGGGCTTCGGACTCTATGTCCATAACCCGAACTATATAATAGACATAACCCTTAGATATTATCTTCCTAGCCTTAAGATTAGATATGAAATGACCCTTCGAGGATGGAGGACTACCTTGCCACTCTAAGACAGGTTCATTCGGAAACTTAAAACTAACAACTCGAGTACGACAATCAACTGAGGTATAACATGCATACAACTAGTCCATACCAAGAATAACATCAAAATCAGTCATCTCTAACTCTACTAAATCCGCTGAAGTGACTCTATGAAGGACTGAGATAAGGCAATTTTTGCAGATTCTTTTGGCTAGGCCTGACTCACCAATATGAGTAGATACACAAAAGGGTTCTAAGAGCCGATCAGGACTAATCTCAAACTTTCAAGCAATATAAGGGGTCACAAGGGATAAGGAAGCACCCGGATCCAATAAATCATACACATCGAGAGAGAAGACTTTTAACATACCAATAACAACGTCCGGTGAACTCTCTTGGTCCTGACAAGAGTACATGTCAGAAAGGAGGTTCTGGCGCTGACCACCAGAACTAGAAGCAGTGCCTTGCTAGGCTGATGGACCTCCTGGGCTACTGGGGAAGACTGAGTCCTGCTACCTTCCTGTCCCTTCTTAGCTGAAGGGCAATCCAGAATCTTATGTCTAACCTTACCACATCCAAAGAATCCACCAGAACCAGCTAAACACTCACCAAGATGACTCCTACCATACTTGTTGTAAGAAGGGTAAGGGGTCCCCTTTGCAATACTCCCCTGCGAATAGGAACTAGATCCTTTACCAGTCTGATCATGATGAGTTCTGGGGGCCTGGGTAGGGACACTAGCTCAAGAATGAATGGGCCCTGATGATTTCTTCTAAAACAAGGAGCGATGTCCGCCTCCGGACCTCTGATGGCCAAAACTTGAACTCTCCAATCTAACCCTCTTGTTCTCTCTTGCCATCTCTCTCAACTTGTCTCCCTTAATCTGATAGGCATGAGTCATAAGTGGAGAAATACCCATATCATCCAAAAGCATCGCGGACCTACACTCCTTCTTTACCAAATCCAACACTCTATAAACATACTTACTCATCTCATCCCAAGGGTTCGCCACCATAGAAGGAGCATACCTAGAAAGCTGGGTGAACTTTAATCCGTACTCACTCAACCGACATAGAGCCTTGCCTCAAATTCACAAACTCTTCGACCTTAGCTTGCCTCAACTCCCTCAGGAAGAACCGATCAAGAAAAGTCTTCTCAAAGCATTCCCAAGTCATAGGGACCACATCCCTAGCCCTAGCATCTTTCCATTGAGTGAACCAAATATGAGACATGTTCTTGAGTTGATAGAAAGATAGCTCAATACCATCAAATCCACTCCACATTTGTGACCTTGGGGTCAGGAATTAAAGGGTCAACATTTTGGGCAGCTCGGCGAGGCATGGCCTGGCAAGGAGGCATAATTTGAAATGCATAAAGAATGGATTAGAGGGTAATAGAGTTAAACTCTATCGCACGATATTGATCATGAAAGAAATGAATTTCTTCCTAAGACGCCTTGTAGCTTCCCTCTCACAAGTGTGGCGCACTTCACACACATGAAAGAGACTCTACTCGATGCGGCTTTTAGACACCCTAGGACTCTTGAAACCTGAGGCTCTGATACCAAGTTTGTCATGCCCTGAGGCTACCCCCTAGGTGAAATATGAGACCCAGGACCATAAGTGTCCCAAGTTAACCCTTGGTCATAGCATACTCAGACATTCATAGGAAAACATAGCAAAAGCATACTAAATAAATATAGGCAACCATATCAAAAAGGAACAAAATCTAAGAAGTATCAATCCAAATACGGACTACAAGTCTAGCTATGTCTGAAGCCTCTAAACTATCATAAGAGTTGAAGGGAAAAGACCCTAACTAACTCAAGAATTTGGAAGAGAGATAAATAAAGTAATTAGACAGATATTAGTCCTTGAAGAATGAGGACTCACCAACACTATTTGGATATCCAGCGTCGTCTAGCCATGAGCCTGAGAGAGAGAGTCTGAATTTACATCATCAAGAGGATGCAGTGCCAGATATGCATCAGTACTATAGGATGTACTGAGTATGTGAGATATTCATAAATCAGGTAAAACATACTTAAAATGCAATTAGAACTGAGATTATGCATAAAAGAGAAGTAATAAGAAATATCATAATATAAGCATAAGATAAAAGATATCATAATATAAAACTTAAAACATTCATATGGGAGTTTTTTATAACCGATAATAGACCATGTGAGCTACATGGAATCCAACTATATAACCCTAGTTGGCAAAGCTACCCCGAACCTGGTCACGGAACAGGGTACAATACATATTATAGCATGGAACCACTTTCATAAGGGGGACACTCTCAACTAATGAGGAACCTTCTTCATGAGGAAAGGCTCTCAACTAACGAGGACCCTCTTCACCTACGCTGGCAACATAGTTTTGGACTTGGGTTGTCTATAACCCTCATCGCTCGATGCTAAATACTACTCCCAAAACATACTTATAGCTCATAATGTACTAGTGGCATATTTAATGTCAAATCTGTTTGAAAAGCATAAGGACATATCTAATGTCATGCAATTCACATATCATAAGTCTTAAAAATCAGCATAGCCATAATTCAAATAATATTTTTCTTTCTAAATTCATAGCTTGAAGAATTTGGTATGCAATTTCACAAATACAAAAAAAAGGTCATATTATCTAAACATGTCAATTTTCACTTGAAAATATGCAATTCAATAGAATCATGCTAGAAATCACCTTTAATGCATGGGATTTTAAAATCAATTAAGGAACCTCAAATAAATCATAGATAATCAATGAGAAACCATGAATTGATGCTTTTAAAAGAAGACCCATAATTTTTTCCAATTTGGGTAAGAACCCTAATTTTCTAATTTCATAAATTAAAGTAAAACATGAGGGTTTTGGGAAAAAGGGTAAAAGAAATCCCTTATTGAATACCCACATACCTTATTGAATCTTGCTGATCTAAGATGAAAAGATATGGAGGCTTGAACTTGGAGCTTGAAGGAGTTCTTTCTCCTTTGGAATAAGATTGCTTAAAATGAGAAGAGTTTAGGTTATTATGGAATAAAACCCTACTAAAATGGTCAAAACAACCTCACTTAAGAGTGGGTAATTATAAAAATACCCCTGAGTAAAAGTTGGAAAAGAACTGAATTAAAAACTCAGTTTCAGGTTATACGGGTGAAGTCTATAGACCATAGACTAAACCACGGCCCGTGGTTACCTCTCGTGGTTCCTGGCCAAAATGGCAGGCTACAGATCCAACTCTACGAGTCAACAGGATGGACCATAGAAATAACTACGGTCCGTAGACCCATTCGTAGTTCTTAGGGGAAACAACCAGTCCTCTGATCTAATTCCACAAGTGGACAGGACAAACCATAGATTGAACTATGGTCCGTAGAACCCTCTCGTGGTTCTCAGACCAGAGACTGACCTACAGAATTGAAACTAGGGGTTAATTCCATGGCTCATGGTTCAAACCACGGCCCGTGGTTTGGACCCATAATTCCTAGGAAGTTAAAATTTACAGATTCTGCTAAGTTTAAAAGCTGAATCAAATTATGGGGTGTTACAGCCTCGGGGGGTGACACTTATAGTAAGTAACTTATGAATCATATAACTCGTTATCTGAATATTAATTATTTTCTTTTAGCTGAAGAATTATATATCTATGTGATCTCTATACTCATGGCTTTTCTGTGGCCAATTACTTTCTCTAAGTTTCGTGACACATATATGCTCGGTAACTTCTAGGAGTTTCAACTGAAGACACGCACGGTTATGTAAAACATATGACTTATTTGACTAGAAATGAGTACTATAATTTTATAGGTTTAGAACTCCATAAAAAGAGACCTATAATAGTAATAAGATTTGCTTTCAAGTAGCATATAATCTATGATAACCTTTATAGGAGGAACATGTAACTCTAGGTCGTGCCTTGATGGAGAAAGATACTTTAGCATTACATACCTTACTTCGAAAATCTCTCTCTCTTATATCGTGTCATTAGTTTCCTTCAAAACACTTTTTATCTATGACGTAACAACATATACAATAGTATAAGAAACTAACCAAGAAGTATGGCGAGGTCGGAAAGACGATAATAGCTTACGAGCGACAAGCTTAGCAAATAAGATAAATAAATTGTGTATCACCATATCTCTCTCTTTTCCCCTTATTAACTGAACTATGACCACCTATGAAGTTAATATTAATCCCTCCAACCTTTCCTTACAATATACAGCCCATTCCATATCCTAAACAAGGTCATAAACTTGACCCCTGGGCTTCCAAACACCGCCTCGGGAGTTCGTTATCTAGTGGTGTTAAATGCCTCTTTAAGCTCATAGATTAAGTTGGGAGAGAATTATAACATTTAGTACAGTGTTAGAAAGCCTAATAACATATAAACAACATTCTCAATCCATTTAAGCATTTCATCAAACACTTGACGAGTGACAAGCTTGCAAGAGCCATAAAAATTGTGTTTTCTATATCTAGCCTCCCCGCTTATCGCAGCAAGCTTGTTGCCTCAATACACAACTATACACGTCTCATTTATTCAATAATACAATCAATACAGTCCTCTACATACTCCCTCCTCACCAAGTAAATCAATTACAATGGACAAAACATGGACTCACGACTTTCTATCACCATTCCGTGAGTCCTACCCATAAACTATACTTAAAATAATTTTTAGAGTCATATTTATGGGGATAGAAGAGCTGTCATACCTTTATTAATAAAATCTAATACCTGCACCCTTTTTATCTTCAAGAAAAACATCTTTTCCTTTAATAAAACACTTGGCTAAGTATGTTTCCATGACCTATGATGAAAAATACACTTATTTTTTGAAGGAATTCAGTTACCTTAGGCTAGGGAGAGATTGAGATGAAGAAGAACTGAAGAAAACTAGTAGAAAAGAGGTTTTTTATGTTTTGATAGATATGGAAAACAAAATCTCAAAGTTTTCATATTAAAACACAACTTTTGGCTGACTTACCCAAGGCTGTCACATATCCCGCAATGATTGGGCAGTGCACATGTCTGTAGTAAAATGCACATAACATTTTACTCTGAACTCTTATAAATGAGTGGTTTATTGTATTGGAAACTAGACTAAAATACATTTAATTTTTTTACTTCATAAGACCTCTAAATTCTTTTATATTAGGAGATATACCCATTACAAGTCAGACCTTATATGAGCTTGTTTGAAATAGTTTATCGTAGTGAACTCTTCAACTTGAACTTTTATTTCAAGTATCCCTTTGATCTCTATCCTTGGTATAGCACTTAAAATGGCTTAATATAAGTTTCCATTTGTATAATTATCCATTCACAATCTTATTCTCTTGGTTTATAACTATTCCTTCGCGTTTACGAGTTGCACGTGTATCTTAAGTTCGGGGCATTACACAATCGAACTGGTTATGAACTTTCAAAATGATTCTCTTCCCGTTTCTTCTTTGTTACCTATGTTCTACTTAATTTGTTGCTTACTTCTCATTTTGTTTATGTTTATGAAATTTTTAAAATTAATTTTGCTTAAGTTATGAAATTTGTTCCGGGTTGGTCGATTGTTGTATTATTTTGTGGTAGTCGTGTTTCTATTACTATCTGTTGTTTTGATGCCACCTATTATTTCTTGTTCGTATACTATATTAATTTATAAACTATTTTTGCTTTGATCTAGGGTTCTATCAGAAACAGCCTTTCTATCTTGCTTCTGAGGTAGTGGTACGGACTGCGTACACTCTACCCTCCCCAGATCCCACTGTGTGAGAATATACTGGGTATGTTATTATTGTTGTTGTTGTACATTCTCAGTTGAATAGTGATACTTCATCCCTTATGATTATATGCCTTAAAATACTTGCTTTTGATGCCTAGCATTAACAGCCTGAAACAGTTGACCTAAATATGAACTTTTAAAATAACTTTATTCCCGATGCGTTTTTGTGCTACTTAATCTGTTGCCTACTTCTTATTTTATTTATGAAATTAGTAAAGTTAATTTGATACATTCATATCTGAATAGTGTTACTTAGTCCATTATGATTGTTAGTTTTAAAAAAATCTAAGTCATATGCCTAGCATGGTCAGCCCGAACCAATCAACCACAATTGTGGGTGTCTTCCTTCTGAAGATAAAATATTTTTTTGGTTCATATGTCTAAACACATTATTCTATCATCCATATTTTATTTATTGATGACATCAAATATTATTTAAATCCTTACTAATGGACAAAGATTCAAGCAACACTATTTCATATATAAACATATCGAAACATGAAAGGACTTCATAAAAATCAAATAAGAGTTACTATATTGTTAATGAACATTTAGATCGGGTTAACCTCAATTACTCTTCTATGCACAAAGAAGTTGAATTATCATTTACTTATAAGACCATCATAAAGGAGTCCGATCATGATATTTTTATGTATAATTTTTTAGTTACTATTTTGTGATGATATATATTAGCTGACTCAGAATACAAATGAGTTTACTATATTCTTTAACATTGCTTAGATAATGTCTCTACTAATTTACATAATAATTTATGAAATGAATGGAAGCATTAAGTCAAATCACAATATGGGATATGGAGATTCAATGGTTGGCAAAGCAGGTAAATAACAACAGAGTCAGGACAGTAATATTGAAATTTCTCTTCTCATCAACAATTTATCATGTGTGGATTGAAAGAAATAATATAATATTTCAAGAAATACAAAAAGAAAGCATAACAAGATTGAAGAAAGTTTTTTTCCAAGTACATGTACGAGGCAATCAACCGAACAAGTGACAACATATCCTAGGAAAATTAAATAGTTATCCTACTTTAGAATTCTATTTAGTAAATTTTATTTCAGCTGATCTTAGTAGAGATAGAGCTTTTGAGGTCTTGTTTTATAGTATAAAAAGAACCAACAGCAGTACAACATCACTTTTGATTTGAATAAAATTTTAATCTATCAAAATATAATATGTATTTCCTGAGTTGGCATACATGTGCAATGCACATGCAGTAGAACTAGTTATACTATATATATATATATATATATATACTAGTTTCTTGACACGTGTGTTGCACGTGTATGCAACAATCATGATATATTTATCTTTATGCCTTAAAAGTCAGAATATGTAAAGGCAATGTGCAGTTATTTACTCAAATATTTTTGTAAAATTATTTTTCTTCTTTTAACTCAACTATAAATAATTCATATAACTCAACTAAAATTTTAGAGGTTGCCTATTAGACATATCCACTTGTGCAATAAAATATTGATGGTTCATATTGAAACTTTTAAGCATGACATAAGATGCAGTACGGCTTTTCTTGCAACATATGAATATATATAAAAAAATACATCGTAAGTAGTATTTTTTGTATTCACAACAATAACAACAATAACATACCCAATATAATTCCTTAAGTGGGGTTTGAAAAGGATAGTATGTACGCAGACTTGACCTTTTCCTTAAAATGAAAGAGATATTATTTCTGATATACCCTCAGCTCAAAACACATGAAAAGATGACAACAACAATAAGAAAGAAGAACAATAAGGTAATACAATAAGCAAGGCTAGTAAACAACCAATAGAAATAAAATCTAAGTGTACAAAAATGCAAGACTAAAACTAATACTCCGGGAATAGAAAAGCAAAGCACTCGACTACCTACTAACATACTATCCTAAATATCATATCCACACCCTCCTATCAAGGGTCTTATCCTCAATGAGATGAAGTTGCATCATGTACTACCTAATCACCTCAGCCCAGTACTTCTTAGGCCTACCTCTATCCATCCTAAACTCCTCGATGATCAACCTATCACACCTCATTACCGGGGCATCCACACATCTCTTTTTCACATATACTAACCATCTCAATCTCATTTTCCACATTTTATCCTCCAGGAGCCACTTCCCATAACACTTAAGAAAAAAATTATACAATATCACAACTTAATATTAATTGTAAAATAGAATAAAAATAAAAGTTCATCTATACTTTATTGCACTAAACATGTCTCTATTTTCATATTTGTCATGATCCAATTGTTCAGGTCATGATGGCACCTACAAGATTCCAGTAGGCGAACCAATCCCCATAGCATGAATGATTAGTAATGGGCTACTACCTAATCCAACATGCACAATAGGCAGAATAAGCGGAAGCAGACATTTAGAGAACAACACAAAATTAAATAACCTGAATATATATATATACAAGGAAACTACACCAACCCCAAGACTTGGTATCGATAGTACAAGAGCTTCTAATAGAATAAAAGTGCTAGAAGTAACAAAATAGAATATACAACTATCTCAAAAAAGATAAAGAGTAACAGTGCCAAAACATGAGATGTGGTCAAGGCCCGATCGTCATGCGCTCACCCTAGAATCAAATATCCAAAGCTGAAGTAGTCTCTACGTGATCAACGGTAAAATCTCACACTAATATTTGCACTAAAAAGATGCAGAAGTATAGTATGAGCACCAATTGCTAAGCAACGGGTGCCCAGTAGGCATCATCGGTCGACTGAGCGCATATAAGATATAAAAATAGTAAGTATAGCAAAGAAGCAGTCATAGAAGCAATAGAGAAAGCACATGGAAACTAGCATAGATAGAAGTCAACAATAATTACAAACATGCCATGCTAGCCATAAAAGATATATATAATACAGAACACAGGTGAAAGAAAGAAGAATGCACCTGGAGTCCTTGCAACAATAATATATATAACAGAAAGTTGAGAAAATGGCGGTATACCGATAACCTCAAGTAGAAAGGGAAAGAAGGAAAACAAGTAAACATTATCAAGCTAGAGCAATATAACTAATGAAATCATGCTTAAACACCAGTTCAAGATTAGAGAATTCAGATAGCAGTCCCACAATAACAACCCTAGCATGAAATAAACTAAGCCACAAGAAAACCAAAACCACTAAACAACACCAAGAAATAAGGGCAAGATTTGCTAACCCATAAATACTCAGAAGCAGCCATGAAAGCCAAGTACCCTCATCTATTTTTTTCCGATTCAGTTTCGGCTTGAGGTAATAATTTTCTCATTAGTATGTCCCTGCGATTCTTTTCCATCAGTTTCTCTCATGATCCTAGCTGCATTCATATTTTTCGAAGTTAGTTCAATCATGTTTTAAGTTAAAAAGCTCAGTTTTCATGTTTATCCTTGAGTTTTATATTTGTTTTCTTGGTTGGGCTATTTCCTCTCCAGTTTTCCTTTCTTAGCCTTCATTCAAGGATGAATGATCCCAAGGGAGAGATATTGTAACATCCCGAAAATTAATCCAGCTTTTAAGCTTGGAAATTTTTGAAATTTTTGAAACTTCCAGGAATCACGAGTCATGGAAATGACCCGTGAAACCAGTCCTGCAAATCATCCTCAGGTCTGAGAACCACGAATCAGGTTCACGATCCGTGGATGGTTCCATGAATCGTGGAACTCAGACTGAGGGTTACCAGTCTTCCCAGAAACTATGAGTGGGTCCATAAACCGTAGAAGTTTCTATGGGTCATCTTGTTAACTCGTGGAAAGTTATCCACAACCTATCTTTTGGCTCAAAAACCATGACTCCAATTCATAAACCGTGGTTACTTCTACGGCTCATGGAAAGGACCCGTGGAACTTGAAGTCGAGATTTTTAACAGCTTTTCTCTAATTAAATCCCAGGGGTATTTCTATAATTACCCACCATTTTAACTCTTAAGTGAGGTCATTTTGGCCACTTTTAGTAGGGATTCTACTCCTATTACCCTAAGTCTTTCATTACTCCTTATTCATCTACCAAAAGAGGAAAGGAACTCCTTCAAGCTCCAAGTTTAAGCCTCCATTTCTTTTCATCTTAGACTAAGCAAGCTTTAATAAGGTATGTGGGTATTCAATAAGGGATTCCCTTCACCCTTATGCCCAAAAATATCATATTTTACTTTGATTCATGAAATGGTGAAATTAGGGTTCTTACTCAAATTGGAGAAAAGTTATGGGTCTTCTTTTAAGAATTAATTTATGATTTCTCATTACTTATATATGATTTATTTGAGGTTTCTTAATTGATTTCAAAAGCCCATGCATTAAAGATGATTTCTAGCATGATTCCATTGAATCGCATATTTTCAAGTGAAAATTTGCATGTTTAGATAACATGACCTTATGTATTTATGAAATTGCATGCCTAATTCTTCAAGTTATGAATTTAGAAAGAAAAGTATATTTTTGAATTACGGCTATGCTAAGCTTTAAGACTTCAAATCTTGAATTGCATGACATTAGATATGTCTCTATGCTTTTCAAACAGATTTGGCATTAGATATGTCACAAGTATGAATTGAGCTATATGTATGTTTTGGGAGTAGTATTTAGTACCAATTTGGACTAGGGTTTAGCGTACCCTTAAGTTCTGGAACTATATTTCCATCGTAGGTTGCCCTCTATGGCTTATGACAGGATCCTGATAGATAAGGTTCTAAGCTTGGCCGATTAGGACAACCTTTTTCGGCGTGGGTGTATGACACTGGACTTCATGTAGCTCATCATGGTTTATGTCGATTAAGATAAACTCCCATAAGAATGTTTTTAAGTCTTATGTTATGTTGTCTCTTACCTTATGCTTAAATTATGATATTTCTTATGATTTCTCTTATTATGCATGGATTCAGTTTTAGCTATATTTTATGTAATTTTATGTTATCGTGAATCTTTGGTTAGGCCGACTACTATAGGCTAGCTACTTATAGATTACATTTTACTATATTATGCATATCTCACATACTCAGTACATCCTATAATACTGATGCATATTTTTTGCTACATCCTCTTGATGATGCAGATTCAGGTTCCTTCCCTCCTACTCGTGGCTAGACATTGTCGATTGTCCATATTTGGTTGGTGAGTCCTTATCATTTGGAGATTATAGCTATGCTAGTTACATTCATGTTCTTTCTTTGGATTTCAGAGTTAGTTGGGGTCTTGTCCCATTAACTCTTATGACAGTGTAGAGGCTTTTCAGACATAGATGGTATTTTTGTCTCTCTTTTGGATTATGTTTCATTTTGACTTTATAATTTATGGATTAGGTTGCCTAGCTTTCTATTTATGCTTCCGCTATGTTTCCTTATGAATATCAGAGTATTATATCATCAAGGGTTAACATGGGGCACTTGTGGTCCCAGGTCTCGTGTTACACCTAGAGGGTAGTCTCGGGGCATGACAAACTTGGTATTAGAGCCTCAGGTTCAAGAGTCCTAGGGTATCTGAAAGACGCATCAAGTAGAGTCTCTTTTATATGTGTGAAGCATGCCACACTTATGAGAGGGAAGCTACGAGGTGTCTTAGAAAAAACTTCACTTCTTTTATAATCAATATCGTGTGATAGAGTTTAACTCTATTTCCCCTTCTAATCCATTATTTATGTATTTCATATTATTACTCCTTACCGTGCCATGCCTTGCCGAGCCACCCAAAATATTGACCCTTTGATTCCAGACCCTGAGGTCACAAATGTTGAGTTCAGAAATGTCATTCATATGTTAGCTTAGACTATGTCCATTCAGGCCAATCAACAGGCTTTTATCCCTGCCCACCCTTAAGGTAGAGTAGTTGCCCAAGTTTGAGATTTCATTCGCATGAACCCACCTGAGTTCTGGGGTTCGAAAGTTGGTGAGGATCCACAAAATTTCTTAGATGAGGTAAAGAAGTTCTTTGGTGTAATGCAAGTGGGTGGTGTTGATAGTATTGAACTAGCTTCCTATCAACTCAAAGATGTGGCTCATATTTGGTTGACTCAGCAGAAAGATGCTAGATCTAGGGATGTGGTCCCTATGACTTGAGAATGCTTTGAGAGGGCTTTTCTTGATCGATTTTTCCAGAAGGAGTTGAGGCAAGCTAAGGTCGAAGAGTTTGTGAATTTGAGGCAAGGTTCCATGTTGGTTCAGGAGTACGGATTAAAGTTCACCCAGCTTTCTAGATATGATCCTTCATTGGTGGCTGACATGTGGGATGAGATAAGTAAGTACATTTACGGAGTATCAGATTTGGTAAAGAAGGAGTGTAGGTTTGCAATGCTTTTAGGCGACATAGATATTTCTTGACTTATGTCTCATGCCCATCAGATTGAGAGAGACAAGTTGAGGGAGATAGCAAGGGAGAACAATAGGGTTAGATCTAAGAGCTCAGGTTTTGGACATCAGAGGTTCGAAGGAGGACATCGCTCTTTATTCTAGAATAAATCATTAGGGCCCATTCATTCTTCAGCTAGTGCTGCTACCCAGGCCCCTAGGCCTCGTCATGATCAGACTAATAGATGATCTGGTTCCTATTCGTAGAGGAGTATTTCAAAGGGGACCCCAAACCCTTCTTGCAACAAGTGTGGTAAGAGTCATCTTGGTGAGTGTTTTGATGGTTTAGGTGTATGCTTTGGATGTGGTTAGGTTGGACATAAGATTAAGGATTGCCTTTCATCTAAGAAGGGACAAAGAGGTAGTAGGACTCAATCTTCCCCAGCAACCCCAGGAGGTTAACCGTTCCAGCAAGGCACTGCTTCTAGTTCTACTGGTCAACACCAGAACCGCCTTTATGCCAGGACCAGGAGAGTTCACCAGATGTTGTTACTAGTATGTTGAAAGTCTTCTCTCTCGATGTGTATAATTTATTAGACCTTGGTGCACCCTTATCTTTTGTGACCCCTTATATGGCTTGCAAGTTTGAGATTAGTCCTGATCAGCTCTTAGAACCCTTTTGTGTTTCTACTCCTGTTGGTGAGTCAGTCTTAGCCAAAAGAATCTACCATAATTGCCATATCTCAGTCCTTCATAGAGACACTTCAGTAGATCAAGTAGAGTTGGAGATGACTGATTTTGATGTTATTCTTGGTATGGATTCATTGTATGCATGTTATGCCTCGGTTGATTGTTGTACCCATATCGTCAGTTTTAAGTTTCCAAATGAACCTGTCTTAGAGTGGCACGGTAGTCCTCCATCCTAGAAGGGTCATTTCATATCTTATCTTAAGGCTAGGAAGATGGTTTCTAAGGGTTATATTTATCATATAGTTTGGGTTATGGCCACAGAGTCTGAAACCTCATCTCTCCAGTCAGTTCCTATTGTGAATGAGTTTACAGAAGTGTTTCCCAAAGATTTGCCTGGAGTCCTTCCCGAGTGGGAGATTGACTTTGGAATAGATCTTCTTCCAGATATGCATCCTATCTCTATTCTTTCTTATAGAATGGCTCCAACAGAACTTAAGGAATTGAAGGATCAGTTGATAGACCTCTTTGATAAGGGTTTTATTCGACCCAACATTTCTTCATGGGGTGCTCAGTCTTATTCGTGTGAAAGAAAGATGGTTCCCTCATAATGTGTATCGACTACCGTCAGTTAAACAAGGTTACAATAAAGTATCCCATTCCTAGGATTGATGACTTGTGCGATCAGCTTTAGGTGCCAGTAACTTCTCCAAGATCGGCCCTAGATCTGGTTATCATCAGCTCCGTGTTCGAGAGTGTGACATTCTGAAGACAGCTTTCAGAACTCGGTATGGTCATTATGAATTTGTGATTATGTCTTTTAGACTAACAAATGCTCTTGCAGCCTTTATGGATTTGATGAACCATGTGTTCAAGAAGTATTTGGATATGTTTGTGATTGTGTTCATTGATGATATTATTATCTATTCTCGGAGTAAAGAGAAGCATACAGACCACTTGAGGGTTGTGTTACAAACTCTTAAGGATTGATAATTATTTGCTATGTTTAGCAAATGTGAGTTTTGGATGCAGTCTGTTGCTTTTCTGGGTCATATTGTGACTAGAGATGATATTCGAGTTTATTCTCAAAAGATTGAGGCAGTCAAGAACTGGCCTAGACCCACTTCCCTATCTGATATTAGAAGCTTTTTGGGTTTGGCTGGTTACTACAGGAGACTTGTGGAAGTATTTTCTTCCATTGTTGCCCCATTGACTCGATTGACTCAAAAGAAGGTGAAATTTCAGTGGTCAGATATATGTGAGAAGAACTTTTAGGAATTAAAGACTAAATTGACCACAGCTCCAGTGTTGGCTCTACCTGAGGGCCTAGATGACTTTGTGGTGTATTGTGATGCTTCTAGGATTGGTTTGGGTTGTGTTTTGATACAGCGTGGTAAGGTGATTGCTTATGCTTCTAGACAACTTAAGAATCATGAGAAGAACTACCCTACTCATGATCTTGAGTTGGCAGCCGTGATTTTGCTTTGATGATTTGGAGACACTACTTGTATAGTGCTCATGTGGATGTATTCACCGATCATAAGAGTCTTCAGTATGTGTTTACTCAAAAGGAATTGAATCTTAGTCAAAGGAGGTGGCTTGAGTTTCCTAAGGATTATGATATGAGTGTGCTTTACCATCTGGGTAAGGCCAATGTTGTGGAGGATGCACGTAGTAGGTTGTCTATGGGTAGTGTATCTTCGGTTGAGGATGGAAAGAAGGAATTGGCCAAAGATGTTCATCGACTTTCTCGATTAGGAGATCGCCTTATGGATTCGACAGAAGGTGGGGTTATTGTTCAGAATAGTTCTGAATCATCTTTGGTAGCTAAAGTGAAAGAAAAGCAAGACAGTGATCCTATTTTGCACCAGTTGAAGGGTACAGTCCATCAGCAAAGAGTAGAGGTTTTCTCCCAAGGGGTAGATGGTGTGCTTCAATATCAGGGTCGATTGTGTGTTCCTGACATAGATGGGTTGAGACAACGGATTTTGACAGAGGCTCGTAGCTCTAAGTATTCTATTCACCCCGGAGCCACCAAGATGTACCATGACCTATAGGAAGTCTATTGGTGGAATAGCATGAAAAGAGACATAGTAGGTTTTGTGGCTAAGTGTCCCAAGTGTCAACAAGTGAAGGTAGAGCATCCGTAATCGGGTGGTATGACTCAGGATATTGATCTTCTTACTTGGAAATGGGAAGCAAATTTTATTACAGGTTTGCCTCGTACTCGCAGATAGCATGATTCTATTTGGGTGATTGTTGACATGATTACTAAGTTATCCCACTTCTTGGCTGTTAAGACTACGAATTCAGCAGATGATTATGCCAGACTCTACATTCAGGAGATAGTCAGATTGCATGGTGTTCCATTATCTATCATTTCAGATAGGGGTACTCAGTTTATATTCCAGTTTTGGAAGTCGTTTAAGAAAGGTCTTGGTACTCAGGTTAAGCTTAGCATAAGTTTTCACCCATAGACGGATGGCCAGGCAGAGCATACTATT
Source organism: Jaltomata sinuosa (assembly GCA_003996215.1). Taxonomy (NCBI): domain Eukaryota; kingdom Viridiplantae; phylum Streptophyta; class Magnoliopsida; order Solanales; family Solanaceae; genus Jaltomata; species Jaltomata sinuosa. The sequence continues at coordinate 47,343 of QJPP01001539.1, forward strand.
CAAACTTTGGAGGATATGTTGAGAGCTTGTATGATTGATTTCAAAGTTAATTGGGATGATCACTTACCTCTTATCGAGTTTGCCTATAACAACAGCTTCTATTCTAGCATCCAGATGGCTCCTTATGAGGCACTTTATAGGCGGAGGTGTAGATCTCTTATTGGTTGGTTTGAGGTAGGTGAGGCAGCTTTGATTGGTCCAGATTCAGTTCATGAGACTATGGAGAAAGTTTAGACCATTAGGGAGAGGGTGAAGACCACTCAGAGTCGACATAAATCATATGCAGATGTGAGAAGAAGAGAACTAGAGTTTAAGGTTGATGATTGGGTGTTTCTGAAGGTGTCACCCATGAAGGGTGTGATGAGATTTGATAACAAAGGGGAATCTTAGTCCTCGTTATGTATGTACTTATCGAATTCTGAGGAGAGGTTGTAGTATCGTTTATGCGTTGGATTTGCCAACAGATTTGGAAGTGGTTCATCCAGTTTTCCATGTTTCTTTGTTGAAGAAGTGTGTTGGTGATCTGACCTTGATTTTTCCTTTGAAAGATGTGAGTGTGAAGGATAGCCATACTTATGAGGAAGTTCCCGTGGAGATTCTTGATCGTCAGATTCGGAGGTTGAAAAATAAAGAAGTCGCTTCAGTGAAGGTCCTTTGGAGAAATCATCTAGTTGAGGGAGCTACTTGGGAAGCAGAAGCATCCATGTACCCTCATCTCTTTCCTTCCGACTCATTTTTGGCTTGAGGTAATAGTTTCCTCCTTAGTATGTCCCTCCGATTCTATTCCATTAGTTTCCCTCGTGATCCTAGCTGCATTAATATTTTCTGATGTTAGTTCAATCATGTTTTAAGTTAAAAAGCTCAGTTTTCATGTTTATCCTTGAGTTTTATGTTTGTTTGCTTGGTTGGGTTATTTACTCTCCAATTTTCCTTGCTTAGCCTTTAATCGAGGATGAATGATCCGAAGGGGGACATATTGTAACACCTCAAAATTCGATTCAACTTTTAAACTTAGAAATTTTTGAAATTTTTGAAACTTCAAGAGATCACGAGTCAAGTCCACGAGTCGTGGATAGAACCACGAGTGGTGGAAATGACCCGTGAAACCATTCCTACAGATCATCCTCAAGTTTGAGAACCACGAGTCAGGTTCACGATCCTTGGATGGTTCCAGGAGTCGTGGAACTCAGACTGAGGGTTACCAGTCTTCCCAAAAACCACGAGTGGGTTCCATGAACCGTAGAAGTTTCTACGGATCATCCTGTTAACACATGCAAAGTTATCCGCAACCTATATTTTGGCTCAAAAACCATGACTTCAATCCACAAACTTTGGTTGCTTCTACGGCTCGTGGAAGGGACCCATGGAATCTGAAGCCGAGATTTTTAACAGTTTTTCTCTAATTAAATCCCAGGAGTATTTCTATAATTACCCAACCTTATAACTCTTAAGTGAGGTCATATTGGCTACTTTTAGTAGGGATTCTACTCCTATTACCCTAATTCTTTCATTACTCCTCATTCATCTACCAAAAGATGAAAGGAACTCCTTCAAGCTCCAAGTCTCAAGCTCCAAGTTCAAGCCTCCATTTCTTTTAATCTTAGACCAAGCAAGTTTCAATAAGATATGTGGGTATTCAATAAGGGATTCCCTTCACCCTTATGCCCAAAATCCCATGTTTTACCACTACTAAAAAAAAGCTGAAAAGAGACGGCCAAAAGGGACGCTGGCCATAGCTTTTTTGGCCAAAAGCGACAGAAAAGCGACGACGTCACTTTCGTGGGAAAATGGCCTGTCGCTTTTCCAAAAGCGACGGACTGCATCGCCAAGTAAAAAGCGATGAATTTTTTTTTAAAATTTTTTTTCCAGAAAAGCGACGGATGCCGTCTCTTTGTTCTTGAACTTGAAGAACAAAGCGACGGACAGCGTCGCTTTTCCTAGTAAATTTTTTCCAGAAAAAGCGATGGACAAAAGAGACCCTGTACGTCGCCTTTCTGCATTTTTTCCAACGGTAAAAATCTGCATTTTCAATGTGCACCGCTTGTCATTTACAAAACTAATTCAAAACAGCCCAAATCAGCAATAATTGCTGCCACAACATTCATAATAAGATATAATCATAACAAGAAACTAAATGCTAAGTAATAATATCACTAAACACATAAAAGGTCCACCAAAAGGACCTACAAATTATTCAATAACTTAAAAAGTGTCAAAATATCAAAAAGTATAGGGAAATGATAACAAGCATTAACCTAAACTAAGGTTCACAAAGACTAACCTAAACTAGCAAGCTATTCAAGGTTCACAAACTAACATTAATGTAATAAACTAACACTTAACTTAAAAAAGAACCTATATAATTCAAGGTAGCTTAACTTAAAAAAATTAAGATTCAAAAACCTAATTCATGTTAATAATCTAATTCAAGAACCTAATTCCAAATTCAAGTTCCAAATCGTAATTCCAAATTCAAGTACCTAATTCAAAGTTCCTCATTTTCTTAACAATAACACTTACATATAAATATTCACATAACTCACAAGACTAACCTAAACTAATTAATGTTCACAAGTCTATCATAAACTAACAAGCATTATTCAAAGTTCACAAAAAAGAACCTAAAGTTGAAAACTAATTCAAGAGTATAAAAACTAAACTCAAAACTAATTCAAAAATCTATTTCAAATTCAAAGTTCCCAAATTCAAGTTATAATCTAATTCAAGAATCTAATTCCAAATTCAAGTTCCAAATCCTAATTCCCAATTCAAATACCTAATTCCAAATTCAAGTTCCAAATTCTAATTCTAAATTCAAGTACCTAATTCAAAGTTCCTCATTTTCTTAACAATAACACTTACATATAAATATTCACATAACTCACAAGACTAACCTAAACTAATTAAGATTCACAAGACTATCCTAAACTAACAAGCATTATTCAAGGTTCATAAAAAAGAACCTAAAGTTGAAAACTAATTCAAGAGTATAAAAACTAAACCCAAAACTAATTCAAAAACCTATTTCAAATTCAAAGTTCCCAAATTCAAGTTTTAATCTAATTCAAGAACATAATTCCAAATTCAAGTACCTAATTCAAAAACCTAATTCCAAATTCAAGTTTCAAATCCTAATTCCAAATTCATGTTCCAAATTCAAGTACCTAATTCAAGTTCAAAAAAGAACCTAAAGTGGAAAACTAATTCTTAACTCAAAACTAACAATTTAAACTAACAAACTTAACTTAAAAAAGCTTAACGTAAGAAAACTAAGATTCAATAACCTAATTCAAGTTAATAATATAATTCAAGAACCTAATTCCAAATTCTAATTTCAAATTCAAGTTCCAAATTCAAGTACCTAATTCAAGTTCAAAAAAGAACCTAAAGTTGAAAACTAATTCTTAACTCAAAACTAATAATTTAAACTAACAAACTTAACTTAAAAAAGTTTAACTTAAAAAAACTAAGATTCAAAAACCTAATTCAAGAACCAAATTCAAGAACCTAAGTTCAAATTCTAATTTCAAATCCTAATTACAAATTCAAGTTCCAAATTCAAGTACCTAATTCAAGTTCAAAAAAGAACCTAAAGTTGAAAAATAATTCTTAACTCAAAACTAACAATTTAAGCTAACAAACTTAACTTAAAAAAACTTAACTTAAGAAAATTAAGATTCAAGAACCTAATTCAAATTAATAATCTAATTCAAGAACCTAATTTTAAATTCTAATTCCAAATCTTAATTCCAAATTCAAGTACCTAATTCAAGTTAAAAAAAGAACCTAAAGTTGAAAACTAATTCTTAACTCAAAACTAACAATTTAAACTAATAACTTAACTTAAAAAAGCTTAACTTAAAAAAATTAAGATTCAAGAACCAAATTCTAAATTCTAATTCCAAATCCTAATTCCAAATTCAAGTTCAAAATTCAAGTACCTAATTCAAGTTCAAAAAAGAACTTAAAGTTGAAAAATAATTCTTAACTCAAAACTAACAATTTAAGCTAACAAACTTAACTTAAAAAAGCTTAACTTAAGAAAACTAAGATTCAAAAACCTAATTCAAGTTAATAATCTAATTCAAGAACCTAATTCCAAATTCTAATTTCAAATTCAAGTTTCAAATTCAAGTACCTAATTCAAGTTCAAAAAAAACCTAAAGTTGAAAACTAATTCTTAACTCAAAACTAACAATTTAAACTGACAAACTTAACTTAAAAAAGTTTAACTCAAAAAAACTAAGATTCAAGAACCTAATTACAAATTCTAATTTCAAATCCTAAATCCAAATCCAAGTTCCAAATTCAAGTTCAAAATAGAACCTAAAGTTGAAAACTAATTCTTAACTCAAAACTAACAATTTAAACTGACAAACTTAACTTTAAAAAGCTTAACTTAAAACAACTAAGATTCAAAAACCTAATTCAAGTTAATAATCTAATTCAAGAACCTAATTTCAAATTCTAATTCCAAATCCTAATTCCAAATTCAAGTTCCAAATTCAAGTGTCTAATTCAAGTTCAAAAAAGAATCTAAAGTTGAAAACTAATTCTTAACTCAAAACTAACAATTTAAACTAATAACTTAACTTAAAAAAGCTTAACTTAAAAAAATTAAGATTCAAAAACCAAATTCAAGAACCAAATTCTAAATTCTAATTCCAGATCCTAATTCCAAATTCAAGTTCAAAATTCAAGTACGTAATTCAAATTCAAAAAAGAACCTAAAGTTGAAAAATAATTCTTAACTCAAATTAACAATTTAAGCTAACAAACTTAACTTGAAAAAGCTTAACTTAAGAAAACTAAGATTCAAAACCTAATTCAAGTTAATAATCTAATTCAAGAACCTAATTCCAAATTCTAATTTCAAATTCATGTTCCAAATTCAAGTACCTAATTCAAGTTCAAAAAAGAACCTAAAGTTGAAAACTAATTTTTAACTCAAAACTAACAATTTAAACTAATAATTTAACTTAAAAAAGCTTAACTTAAAAAAACTAAGATTCAAGAACCTAATTACAAATTCTAATTTCAAATCCTAATTCCAAATCTAAGTTCCAAATTCAAGTACCTAATTCAAGTTCAAAAACAACCTAAAATTGAAAACTAATTCTTAACTCAAAACTAACAATTTAAACTAACAAACTTAACTTTAAAAAGCTTAACTTAAAACAACTAAGATTCAAGAACCTAATTCAAGTTAATAATCTAATTCAAGAACCTAATTTCAAATTCTAATTCCAAATCCTAATTCCAAATTCAAGTTCCAAATTCAAGTACCTAATTCAAGTTCAAAAAAGAACCTAAAGTTGAAAACTAATTCTTAACTCAAAACTAACAATTTAAACTAATAATTTAACTTAAAAAAGCTTAATTTAAAAAAATTAAGATTCAAGAACCAAATTCTAAATTCTAATTCCAAATCCTAATTCCAAATTCAAGTACCTAATTAGAGTTCAAAAAAGAACCTAAATTTGAAAAATAATTATTAACTCAAAACTAACAATTTAAGCTAACAAACTTAACTTAAAAAAGTTTAACTTAAGAAAACTAAGATTCAAGAACCTAATTCAAGTTAATAATCTAATTCAAGAACCTAATTCCAAATTCTAATTTCAAATTCAAGTTCCAAATTCAAGTACCTAATTCAAGTTCAAAAAAGAACCTAAAGTTGAAAACTAATTCTTAACTCAAAACTAACAATTTAAACGAACAAACTTAACTTAAAAAAGCTTAACTTAAAAAAAATTAAGATTCAAGAACCTAATTCAAGAACCTAATTTCAAATTCTAATTTCAAATCCTAATTCCAAATCCAAGTTCCAAATTCAAGTACCTAATTCAAGTTCAAAAAAGAACCTAAAGTTGAAAACTAAATCTTAACTCAAAACTAACAATTTAAACTAACAAACTTAACTTTAAAAAGTTTAACTTAAAACAACTAAGATTCAAGAACCTAATTCAAGTTAATAATCTAATTCAAGAACCTAATTTCAAATTCTAATTTCAAATCCTAATTCCAAATTCAAGTTCCAAATTCAAGTTCAAAATAGAACCTAAAGTTGAAAACTAATTCTTAACTCAAAACTAACAATTTAAACTGACAAACTTAACTTTAAAAAGCTTAACTTAAAACAACTAAGATTCAAAAACCTAATTCAAGTTAATAATCTAATTCAAGAACCTAATTTCAAATTCTAATTCCAAATCCTAATTCCAAATTCAAGTTCCAAATTCAAGTGTCTAATTCAAGTTCAAAAAAGAATCTAAAGTTGAAAACTAATTCTTAACTCAAAACTAACAATTTAAACTAATAACTTAACTTAAAAAAGCTTAACTTAAAAAAATTAAGATTCAAAAACCAAATTCAAGAACCAAATTCTAAATTCTAATTCCAAATCCTAATTCCAAATTCAAGTTCAAAATTCAAGTACGTAATTCAAATTCAAAAAAGAACCTAAAGTTGAAAAATAATTCTTAACTCAAATTAACAATTTAAGCTAACAAACTTAACTTGAAAAAGCTTAACTTAAGAAAACTAAGATTCAAAACCTAATTCAAGTTAATAATCTAATTCAAGAACCTAATTCCAAATTCTAATTTCAAATTCATGTTCCAAATTCAAGTACCTAATTCAAGTTCAAAAAAGAACCTAAAGTTGAAAACTAATTTTTAACTCAAAACTAACAATTTAAACTAATAATTTAACTTAAAAAAGCTTAACTTAAAAAAACTAAGATTCAAGAACCTAATTACAAATTCTAATTTCAAATCCTAATTCCAAATCTAAGTTCCAAATTCAAGTACCTAATTCAAGTTCAAAAACAACCTAAAATTGAAAACTAATTCTTAACTCAAAACTAACAATTTAAACTAACAAACTTAACTTTAAAAAGCTTAACTTAAAACAACTAAGATTCAAGAACCTAATTCAAGTTAATAATCTAATTCAAGAACCTAATTTCAAATTCTAATTCCAAATCCTAATTCCAAATTCAAGTTCCAAATTCAAGTACCTAATTCAAGTTCAAAAAAGAATCTAAAGTTGAAAACTAATTCTTAAATCAAAACTAACAATTTAAACTAATAACTTAACTTTAAAAAGCTTAACTTAAAAAAATTAAGATTCAAGAATCAAATTCCAAATCCTAATTCCAAATTCAAGTTCCAAATTCAAATACCTAATTCAAGTTCAGAAAAGAACCTAAAGTTGAAAAATAATTTTTAACTCAAAACTAACAATTTAAGCTAACAAACTTAACTTAAAAAAGTTTAACTTAAGAAAACTAAGATTCAAGAACCTAATTCAAGAACCTAATTCCAAATTCTAATTTCAAATTCAAGTTCCAAATTCAAGTACCTAATTCAAGTTCAAAAAAGAACCTAAAGTTGAAAACTAATTCTTAACTCAAAACTAACAATTTAAACGAACAAACTTAACTTAAAAAAGCTTAACTTAAAAAAAATTAAGATTCAAGAACCTAATTCAAGAACCTAATTTCAAATTCTAATTTCAAATCCTAATTCCAAATCCAAGTTCCAAATTCAAGTACCTAATTCAAGTTCAAAAAAGAACCTAAAGTTGAAAACTAAATCTTAACTCAAAACTAACAATTTAAACTAACAAACTTAACTTTAAAAAGTTTAACTTAAAACAACTAAGATTCAAGAACCTAATTCAAGTTAATAATCTAATTCAAGAACCTAATTTCAAATTCTAATTTCAAATCCTAATTCCAAATTCAAGTGTCTAATTCAAGTTCAAAAAAGAACCTAAAGTTGAAAACTAATTCTTAACTCAAAACTAACAATTTAAACTAATAACTTCACTTAAAAAAGCTTAACTTAAAAAAATTAAGATTCAAGAACCAAATTCTAAATCCTAATTCCAAATCCTAATTCCAAATTCAAGTACCTAATTCAAGTTCAAAAAAGAATCTAAAGTTGAAAAATAATTCTTAACTCAAAACTAACAATTTAAGCTAACAAACTTAACTTAAAAAACTTAACCTAAGAAAACTAAGATTCAAGAACCTAATTCAAATTAATAATCTAATTCAAGAACCTAATTCCAAATTCTAATTTCAAATTCAAGTTTCAAATTCAAGTACCTAATTCAAGTTCAAAAAAAACCTAAAGTTGAAAACTAATTCTTAACTCAAAACTAACAATTTAAACTGACAAACTTAACTTAAAAAAGCTTAAATTAAAAAAACTAAAATTCAAGAACCTAATTTCAAATTCTAATTTCAAATCCTAATTTCAAATCCAAGTTCCAAATTCAAGTACCTAATTCAAGTTCAAAAAAGAACCTAAAGTTGAAAACTAATTCTTAACTCAAAACTAACAATTTAAACTAACAAACTTAACTTAAAAAAGCTTAACTTAAAACAACTAAGAATCAAGAACCTAATTCAAATTAATAATCTAATTTGAAAAACCTAATTTCAAATTCTAATTCCAAATCCTAATTCCAAATTCAAGTTCCAAATTCAAGTGCCTAATTCAAGTTCAAAAAAGAACCTAAAGTTAAAAACTAATTATAAACTCAAAACTAACAATTTAAACTAATAACTTAACTTAAAAAAGCTTAACTTTAAAAAATTAAGATTCAAAAATCTAATTCAAGAACCAAATTCTAAATACTAATTCCAAATCCTAATTCCAAATTCAAGTTCGAAATTCAAGTACCTAATTCAAATTCAAAAAAGAACCTAAAGTTGAAAAATAATTCTTAACTCAAAACTAACAATTTAAGCTAACAAACTTAACTTAAAAAAGCTTAACTTAAGAAAACTAAGATTCAAAAACCTAATTCAAGTTAATAATCTAATTCAAGAACCTAATTCCAAATTCTAATTTCAAATTCAAGTTTCAAATTCAAGTACCTAATTCAAGTTCAAAAAAAACCTAAAGTTGAAAACTAATTCTTAACTCAAAACTAACAATTTAAACTGACAAACTTAACTTAAAAAAGTTTAACTCAAAAAAACTAAGATTCAAGAACCTAATTACAAATTCTAATTTCAAATCCTAAATCCAAATCCAAGTTCCAAATTCAAGTTCAAAATAGAACCTAAAGTTGAAAACTAATTCTTAACTCAAAACTAACAATTTAAACTGACAAACTTAACTTAAAAAAACTTAACTTAAAACAACTAATATTCAAGAACCTAATTCAAGTTAATAATCTAATTCAAGAACCTAATTTCAAATTCTAATTCCAAATCCTAATTCCAAATTCAAGTTCCAAATTCAAGTGCCTAATTCAAGTTCAAAAAAGAACCTAAAGTTGAAAACTAATTTTTAACTCAAAACTAACAATTTAAACTAATAATTTAACTTAAAAAAGCTTAATTTAAAAAAATTAAGATTCAAGAACCAAATTCTAAATTCTAATTCCAAATCCTAATTCCAAATTCAAGTACCTAATTAGAGTTCAAAAAAGAACCTAAATTTGAAAAATAATTATTAACTCAAAACTAACAATTTAAGCTAACAAACTTAACTTAAAAAAGTTTAACTTAAGAAAACTAAGATTCAAGAACCTAATTCAAGTTAATAATCTAATTCAAGAACCTAATTCCAAATTCTAATTTCAAATTCAAGTTCCAAATTCAAGTACCTAATTCAAGTTCAAAAAAGAACCTAAAGTTGAAAACTAATTCTTAACTCAAAACTAACAATTTAAACTAACAAACTTAACTTAAAAAAGCTTAACATAAAAAAACTAAGATTCACGAACCTAATTCAAGAACCTAATTTCAAATTCTAATTTCAAATCCTAATTCCAAATCCAAGTTCCAAATTCAAGTACCTAATTCAAGTTCAAAAAAGACCTAAAGTTGAAAACTAATTCTTAACTCAAAACTAACAATTTAAACTAACAAACTTAACTTAAAAAAGCTTAACTTAAAACAACTAAGATTCAAGAACCTAATTCAAGTTAATAATCTAATTCAAGAACCTAATTTCAAATTCTAATTCCAAATCCTAATTCCAAATTCAAGTGCCTAATTCAAGTTCAAAAAAGAACCTAAAGTTGAAAACTAATTCTTAACTCAAAACTAACGATTTAAACTAATAACTTAACTTAAAAAAGCTTAACCTAAAAAAATTAAGATTCAAGAACCAAATTCTAAATCCTAATTCCAAATCCTAATTCCAAATTCAAATTCCAAATTAAAGTACATAATTCAAGTTTAAAAAAGAACCTAAAGTTGAAAAATAATTCTTAACTCAAAACTAACAATTTAAGCTAACAAACTTAACTTAAAAAAGCTTAACTTAGGAAAACTAAGATTCAAGAACCTAATTCCAAATTCTAATTTCATATTCAAGTACCTAATTCAAGTTAAAAAAAGAACCTAAAGTTGAAAACTAATTCTTAACTCAAAACTAACAATTTAAATTAACAAACTTAACTTTGTTAATTCTTTTTCCTGATGTACTAGGTTTTTCTTCTACTTTACTCATGTTTATTTCTATATTTCCATCATATTCCATATCTTTTAATAATTCAGTATATGTTTCACTTGCTTCTGAATTTTGTTCTTCATTAGTTTCATTTATTTCATCTATTCTTAATTCTGGTAAATTAGGTTCTTCGTTATTTTCTTTTAGTTGTAATTTTTCTTTAAATGATCTTATTTCATTTTGTAATTTTTCTTGTTGTTCTTTTTCTTTCTGTCTATTTTCATATATTTCTTTTAACATTGCTAGTTCCTTTTCTAATTATAATATTTTTGTATTTTTAATATTTTCTATTTTCTATTTTCTGTACTTCTATTTTTGCTTCATGTTTTATTTTATTTATTTCATTCTTCCTGTCTATTTCTTCGTTTTCTTTCATTATTCTTACCATAGCCGTTAAGCTATCTTCTAATTTAGCTGATTCTTCTAATTTAGCCTAGTCGTCCTATTCTAGTAGGTGGACGGCTTACAATTAAAATAAGAAAAGGCTAATAAAGAAAAGCTTTACATAGGTCTTCTTTTGTCGTTTCTTTATCCGTGCCTTGAATTCTTTTTTCTGTCTTTTTCCTTATTTGAGTGTATCATAAGTCTTTTTTTCTTATCTCGAATTTGCTTTATGTCTTGTTGGCTTTATCTTCATTGGTTGTCTTGGGTTCATCTAATTGGACTTCTGGAACCTTGTTCTCTCCTCCGTTACATTTTGAACATATATGATCCGGGTATTTTTGTCCGATCAGTTTGCAATATCTAGTCATTAGTTGCTGCGAGATAAAGTCTTTCCGTATAGCTCTCGTAATTGGTTCATGTTCGGGCCTGAGTAATGTCATTATCCATTTCCGTATTTCTTCCATGTCGTTTTCTCGGAGTTCTCTGGAATGAGCGTATATTATAGTTTGTCCTTTGGAGTAGTAGTTCCATATCGGACTTTCGTTGAGGTAGTTATTTGCTAATTCACTGAGTATTGTAGATAATCCAATTGTTCTCTTATTTGCATAGAAATCGGGTATTTCTGCTTTAGGTATTTCTGGTTGTTGTTCTATTTTTTCTGGTATAATCATGTCTCGTGTAAGTCCTATTTTAATAATTTGGATAGGTGGTTTTATCTCATTATGGAGTATCTCTGCTGGTGTTGTATAGAATTTTATAAAGAACAAGGTGCCTTTGGTAATTCTTTTGTATGTAGTGAAGGGTTTATGTATTTCCGGTATTGTAGCTATTTCTTCTCCTGTAGATGTATATACAGTACTTAGTAGCCCGTAATTGTAGCAAGTATTTACTAGGTTTGCACTGGTACCTGGTTGTGCTATAAGTCAGTTGTATCCTTGTAATGGTTGGGTTATATAATCTTCTGCTGGACTTTTCGTAGCTTTTGACCTTGGGTTTAGGTTTAGAAAGGTTTGTAGTTTATGGATATTCTCGATATATGCTCTGATTATATGGTTGTACGTTTGTTTTTCTTGGCTTAGGCTGTCTTTGTAGGTATTTATTTGGGGTGGTATGCATAATGGGTCTTTATTTATTCTTGGTGTAAATGGTTTACTGAATGCTATATTTGCATTTCCATACCTTGGTTTACTAGGTCCTGCTCCTGATGCTGCTTCTGTACCTGAAATACTAGATTTTTTGTTAGTTTGAGTTTTTAGGTGTTTCTCATCGTCACCTTTTAGCTCCGCATATTTTAATAGCAACATGAGTATTTCGGTATACCTGCACGGTAGTTTTCTCGTCAGAGTTAGCTTTGTCCATGATTATTATATCTTTCTGTCTAACTCTGATACCAAACTTTGGCGAATTGCAGAATTGAGAGATTATTGCTAAGAGAGAGAGAGAAGGATGAGTAAGGGATGCCCTTACATCGTCTCCCCATCTCCTTTTATATTAGAAATTGTATATCGTATTTACATCATGCGCATCCAAGTGGATGGCTAAGATAAAAAGATCAAAAGGTAAAAAGATAGTGGATGCCCTTTTCTATAAGTGGACATCTAGTGCTAAAAAGTCAAAAAAGTAGTCGTCCTATTCTAGTAGGTGGACGGCTTACAATTAAAATAAGAAAAGGCTAATAAAGAAAAGCTTTACATAGGTCTTCTTTTGTCGTTTCTTTATCCGTGCCTTGAATTCTTTTTTCTGTCTTTTTCCTTATTTGAGTGTATCATAAGTCTTTCTTTCTTATCTCGAATTTGCTTTATGTCTTGTTGGCTTTATCTTCATTGGTTGTCTTGGGTTCATCTAATTGGACTTTGAAAACTAATTCTTAACTCAAAACTAACAATTTAAATTAACAAACTTAACTTAAAAAAGCTTAACTCAAAACAACTAAGATTCAAGAACCTAATTCAAGTTAATAATCTAATTCAAGAACCTAATTTCAAATTCTAATTCCAAATCCTAATTCCAAATTCAAGTACCTAATTCAAGTTCAAAAAAGAACCTAAAGTTGAAAACTAATTCTTAACTCAAAACTAACAATTTAAACTAATAACTTAACTTAAAAAAGCTTAACTTAAAAAAATTAAGATTCAAGAACCAAATTCTAAATTCTAATTCCAAATCCTAATTCCAAATTCAAGTTCCAAATTCAAGTACCTAATTCAAGTTGAAAAATAATTCTTAACTCAAAACTAACAATTTAAGCTAACAAACTTAACTTAAAAAAACATAACTTAAGAAAATTAAGATTCAAGAACCTAATTAAAGTTAATAATCTAATTCAAGAACCTAATTCCAAATTCTAATTTCAAATTCAAGTTCCAAATTCAAGTACCTAATTCAAGTTCAAAAAAGAACCTAAAGTTGAAAACTAATTCATAACTCAATACTAACAATTTAAACTGACAAACTTAACCTAAAAAAGTTTTACTTAAAAAAACTAAGATTCAAGAACCTAATTTCAAATTCTAATTTCAAATCCTAATTCCAAATCCAAGTTCCAAATTCAAGTACCTAATTAAAGTTCAAAAAAGAACCTAAAGTTGAAAACTAATTGTTAACTCAAAACTAACAATTTAAACTAACAAACTTAACTTAAAAAAGCTTAACTCAAAACAACTAAGATTCAAGAACCTAATTCAAGTTAATAATCTAATTCAAGAACCTAATTTCAAATTCTAATTCCAAATTCAAGTACCTAATTCAAGTTCAAAAAAGAACCTAAAGTTGAAAACTAATTCTTAACTCAAAACTAACAATTTAAACTAATAACTTAACTTAAAAAACTTAACTTAAAAAAAAAATTCAAGAACCTAATTCTAAATTCTAATTCCAAATCCTCTTTCCAAATTCAAGTACCTAATTCAAGTTCAAAAAAGAACCTAAAGTTGAAAACTAATTCTTAACTCAAAACTAACAATTTAAACGAACAAACTTAACTTAAAAAAAGCTTAACTTAAAAAAACTAAGATTCAAGAACCTAATTCAAGAACCTAATTTCAAATTCTAATTTCAAATCCTAATTCCAAATCCAAGTTCCAAATTCAAGTACCTAATTCAAGTTCAAAAAAGAACCTAAAGTTGAAAACTAATTCTTAACTCAAAACTAACAATTTAAACTAACAAACTTAACTTAAAAAAGCTTAACTTAAAAAAACTAAGATTCAAGAACCTAATTACAAATTCTAATTTCAAATCCTAATTCCAAATCTAAGTTCCAAATTCAAGTACCTAATTCAAGTTAATAATCTAATTCAAGAACCTAATTCCAAATTCTAATTTCAAATTCAAGTTTCAAATTCAAGTACCTAATTCAAGTTCAAAAAAGAACCTAAAGTGGAAAACTAATTCTTAACTCAAAACTAACAATTTAAACTGACAAACTTAACTTAAAAAAGCTTAACTTAAAAAAACTAAGATTCAAGAACCTAATTACAAATTCTAATTTCAAATCCTAAATCCAAATCCAAGTTCCAAATTCAAGTTCAAAATAGAACCTAAAGTTGAAAACTAATTCTTAACTCAAAACTAACAATTTAAACTGACAAACTTAACTTAAAAAAGCTTAACTTAAAACAAATAAGATTCAAGAACCTAATTCAAGTTAATAATCTAATTCAAGAACCTAATTTCAAATTCTAATTCCAAATCCTAATTCCAAATTCAAGTTCCAAATTCAAGTGCCTAATTCAAGTTAAAAAAAGAACCTAAAGTTGAAAACTAATTTTTAACTCAAAACTAACAATTTAAACTAATAATTTAACTTAAAAAAGCTTAATTTAAAAAAATTAAGATTCAAGAACCAAATTCTAAATTCTAATTCCAAATCCTAATTCCAAATTCAAGTTCCAAATTCAAGTACCTAATTAGAGTTCAAAAAAGAACCTAAAGTTGAAAAATAATTCTTAAGTCAAAACTAACAATTTAAGCTAACAAACTTAACTTAAAAAAGCTTAACTTAAAAAACTAAGATTCAAGAACCTAATTCTAAATTCTAATTCCAAATCCTAATTCCAAATTCAAGTTCCAAATTCAAGTACCTAATTCAAGTTCAAAAAAGAACCTAAAGTTGAAAACTAATTTTTAACTCAAAACTAACAATTTAAACTAACAAACTTAACTTAAAAAGACAAAGATTCAAGAACCTAATTCAAGAACCTAATTCTAAATTTTAATTTCAAATCCTAATTCCAAATTCAAGTTCAAAAAAGAACCTAAAGTTGAAAACTAATTCTTAACTCAAAACTAACAATTTAAACTAACAAACTTAACTTAAAAAAACTAAGATTCAAGAACCTAATTCAAAAGGTTAAAGTTGAAAACTAATTCAAGATTCTAAAACAAAACCCAAAATTAATTCAAGAACCTATTTCAAATTCAAAGTTCTCAAATTCAAGTTAATAATCTAATTCAAGAACCTAATTCCAAATTCAAGAACCTAGCTAATTCAAGAACCTATATAATTCAAGTTCAAAAAAGAACCTAAACTAAGGTTCACAAGCTAATAGCAAGCATTACCTAAATTAAGGTTCACAAACTAATAGCAAGCCTAAACTAAGATTCACAAACTAATAGCAAGCCTAAACTAAGGTTCACAAGCTAATAGCAAGCATTACCTAAACTAAGGTTCACAAACTAATAGCAAGCCTAAACTAAGGTTCACAAACTAATAGTAAGCCTAAACTAAGGTTCACAAACTAATAGCAATCCTAAACTAAGGTTCACAAACTAATAGCAAGCTTAAACTAAGGTTCACAAACTAATAGCAAGCCTAAACTAATTAAAGTTCATAAATTAAGAATATAATCTAAAAAATGAATTTTTCACTATCAATTTTTTCATATATCAATTTTTCAAAATCCTAGTCTAGAATTCAACAATAGCAACAACAACATATACACCCTAGTCTAGATTTCAACAACAACAACATACCATAGTATGGAATTCACTATCAATTTTTCAAAATAAAAAAACTCAAATTAAACCCTAACCTTAAAATAAACAAAACAACTAACCTCAAAATCGGAGGAGGTTGGAGAGAGGAGGCTGACGGTGGAGGGAGCGGTGGTGGAGGGAGCGGCAGAGCAGTGGCGGAGGAGAGGAGAGGAGGAGAGAAAAGAGAAAGAGAGAAATGTGGGAAAGAGACCCCATCGGGTCTCTGTATAATTAAAGAAGCGATGGACAGCGTCGCTTTTGTCCGTCTCTTTTTTAAATGAATTGACCGCGTATTGACCGAAAAGCGATGGACAAAAGCGACGCTGTTCGTCGCTTTTCTATTTTTTTTAATATAAATTAAATTTTAAAGAAAGCGACGGACAGCGTCGCTTTCTTTAAAAAAAATTAATTTTTTTTAATAATTGCGACGCTGTCCGTCGCTTATAATAAAAAATAAAAAATAATTATTTATAAATAATTTTAGCGCAAAAATCCGCCAATAAAAGCGACAAAAAAAAAAGAGACGTTGTCCGTCGCTTTTGTAAAAAAATAATTATAAATTAAAAAAAAAGTGACGGACAGCGTCACTTTTTCTATCACTTTTCAAGAGCAACGTTGTCCGTCGCTTTCCTATCCGTCACTTTTTGAGCTATTTTTAGTAGTGTACTTTGATTCATGAAATGGTGAAATTAGAGTTCTTACTCAAATTGGGGAAAAGTTATGGATCTACTTTTAACCATCAATTCATGGTTTCTCATTACTTATCTATGATTTATATGAGGTTTCTTAATTGATTTCAAAAGCCCATGCATTAAAGATGATTTCTAGCATGATTTCATTGAATTGCATGTTTTCAAGTGAAAATTGGCATGTTTAGATAACATGACCTTATGTATTTATGAAATTGCATGCCTAATTCTTCAATTTATGAATTTAAAAAAGAAAAGTATGTTTTGAAATTATGGATATGCTAAGCTTTAAGACTTATGATCTTGAATTGCATGACATTAGATATGTCTCTATGCTTTTCAAACAAATTTGGCATTAGATATGTCACAAGTATGAATTGAGCTATATGTATGTTTTGGGAGTAGTATTTAGCACTGAGTTGGACTAGGGTTTAGCATACCCTTAAGTCTCAGAACTACGTTGCCACCGTAGGTTACCCTATGTGGCTTATGACAGGATCCTGATAGATAAGGTTCTATCCTTGGCCGGTTAGGACAACCTTTTTCGGTGTGGGAGTATGACACTGGACTCCATGTAGCTCATCATGGTTTATGTAGATTAAGAGAAACTCCCGTATGAATGTTTTTAAGTCGTATGTTATGTTGTCTCTTACCTTATGCTTAAATTATGATATTTTTTATGATTTCTCTTATTATGCATGGATTTAGTTTTAGCTATGTTTTAAGTACATTTTACTACATTTATGCATATCTCACATACTCGGTACATCTTATAGTACTGACGCATATTTTGTGCTGCATCCTCTTGATGATGCAGATTCAGACTCCTTCCCTCCGGCTTATGGCTAGACATTGTCGGTTGTCCAGATTTAATTGGTGAGTCCTCATCATTCGGGGACTGTAGCTATGCTAGTTACTTTCATGTTCTTTCTTTGGATTTCAGAGTTAGTTCGGGTCTTGTCCCATCAACTCTTATGATAGTGTAGAGGCTTTTCAGACATAGATAGTATTCTTGTCTCTCTTTCGGATTATGTTTCATCTTGACTTTATCATTTTTGGATTGGGTTGCCTAGCTTTCTATTTATGCTTTCACTATATTTTCTTATGAATATCTGAGTATGCTATGATAAAGGGTTAACTTGGAGCATTTGTGGTCCCGGGTCTCGTGTTACGCCTAGGGGGTAGTTTTGGGGCGTGACAAATTCCCCCGAGTACCTCAACTCCACCTTACACCCCTCTTTCGGCACTTGAGGCACATAGTCCTTGGCCTAGATTGGCAAGGTCCATGGAGGTATACTTGTAGACCATATACAAAAACCGTAAAATCTCAATGTATAACCGTCAGTGCATATTCGGGTCAAAATCAATAATCAGAATCTCGTAGTACATGCCCGGAATTGAACCAGGTTTAAAATAGTTGTAGTGATCTCAAAACCATGGCAAAGGGTGCCCGAAGTATATCTGAGTCTAAATCAGTAATCAAGTCTCAATAACCCTTATAAAGATTGCCCAAAGCATATTCGAGTCTAAATAAGTAGTAAAAACATGTTTAGAACTCTGGCATAGCCGAGACTAATATTAGTGTGAAAACTGGTGATAATATTATCATAATATCCTCTTTACTACAAGAGGTTTCATAAAAAATGAGTTCCAAAACCATTTCATAATCATTTTACCGAAAACGGGCCCTCAGGGCCATGCAGAGTTTAGAAAATCATTTATAGTAGGCCCGAAGCCAAATCAATAGTAAAACATGCAGAAAATCCTTTGCATGAATGATATGCTCGCAAATAATAGATTAGCCCAACGGCTCACAAACATTCCTATCAGTCATGCACAGGCACAATCAAGTCTACAGCACAGATATCCAGCCTAAAGTAACATCTCGATGTCCGGGACTCGCAGACACTCCCAATTATCCCATCGTCTATGGTCCAGAGGCATATACAAAGGCCACACGGGGCAACAAGGATAATATCGCAATACTACAATGAATACTACAAACAACGCATGAAATAAATGGACAGAAGAGGCGGACAAGGTCTGGGGTACCAACCTAAGGATGCTAATTAATGTAGTTATTGCCTATATACGCTGAGTCTAGGTAGGGAAGACCATAACCTACCTATTGTCCGACGACTAGCTGCAGGAACGGTGTTGTCCAAGCTCGAACTGCTCCGAGAATCCCTGAATCACAAACAAACTATCAAAACAATATTCTACGCATCAAAATAAAACCAACAATACTCATAATGCTAGAAACATAACCGGGTCGAAATCCGAGTCACAAGCGGGTCCGTAGGCTGGGAAACCCGAAGTCAGAAATGAAAAATACCACAGTGTTCCCCATATCCCCGGGAGAACATGCTCGAAAATTTAGTGAAAAAGTACCAGCAAAGGGGCTCAAAACAGCCCACGAAGTATGAATTTAGAAAGGGAGGAAAACCGGAAATTAAATAGGAAATTTACCGAGTTAGAAGCCAATAAACATTCACGGACCAGCATGCAACTACCTCCAAGCTGTTGGGATGAACAAGGACAAAACATGAAGGTTTTGGTGTAACTTTAATGGAGAAAAGATTTAGGGAAAGAAGGGAAAAATTGACAGAATTTGACGAAGAAATCTTATCAAAAGAGGCCGAGGAATCGATCACGGACCAAGAATTTTCCTCCCCAACTAAATGGAATCAGCCCTCAAGAAATAGAGATTAAAAGCTGAAGGAAATGACTGAAAACGTTTTGGAGAAAGGTAGAAAATGAAGTGGGGGAGAAGGGATTTTAAAGCTATCAGCCGATGTCATGCGTACGACGCCAGGCGTTGCGCACGCGGCCCATGCATACGCGGTCAGGTGCAGGCGCACACGTAGGCCAGACACTGGCAAGGCTAGGAGCTGCCTAATGCGTAGGCGGTCGAGCACTGCGTACGCGGCCCATGCACACATAGCCAGGTGACGCGGAGGCGGAGGCCAAGAGAGAGACCACTGGCTGGAGCTTCAGCCGCACGCGGCCATGCCCATGCGTGGGCGATGGCCATGATGGTGCTGCAACAGCCACCAGCAACCAGCAATAAGCCAAGGCTAGAATTAACTCAGACGAACCCTCGGGAATGCATCTAGGGTCCCGTAAATATAAACGAGCCAAGCTATTCAACTAGAAATGGTGTTTCAGATCCAAAAGAATCGATGAAAATCCCATCGGAGGTTGATTTAATGAAAAGTGGGCCCCGTGCCCAAAATCAACCTTTAGGCCAACTATTCGAAGATAGAACCTAAGGGCTGAAATCAAGTCCGGAAGCCTCAAGACCTGAACCAATGGTCCCTCTAGCCTAAACTCGATATTCCAGAGCTAGCAGTGCTGACGAAATTTCTATCCGAGGCCGTCTTCTCTAAATGTTGACCAAAGTCAACCAAACAAGCTTGAATACACAGAACGAGAGAGAATTCCAAGTTGAAAAGCTCCCGGATCCCAACCAAAGGTCCAACTAGACCAAAGTCCATGCTCCGGAGCTAACGAAGCTATCAAAATTTTATTCCAAGCATGAATACCAAGAATGTTGACCAAAGTCAATGATTTCCAAAGTTAAAGCTCTAAAATAAGGAAGTGGCCATAAAGACCAAACAAATGGCTAGGACACCGAACTACCAGTTCTAGCAAGCCATAAATGACTTGGGGCCACTACATGCAAGCTCTAAAAGTACAAAGAATGCAAAAATGAAAGAATGACTAGAAGGGTCATTACATCATCCACTACTAAAAAGGATTTCATCCTCGAAAGTCAAGAAAGAAGGAAACACTAAAAACTTAAGAAATGCGGATACCAAGCCCACACCACTCTCTCGAAAGCCCAGGTAGCCTCCTAGACTGGACGACACCCAACAGAACAAATCCAAATAAAAGCAACCAAGCCCAAACTCCTTACTAGCCAAGCTAGATTTCAACCTTTAACTCTAAAACTCCAAAGATCTACCAACCAAACTGAACCTCAGAAATCTCAACAGGAAAGAACCAACACAATACCGAAACCAGAGAACCAAGGCAATCAACACACAAAACTCAAATCCTTGATACCACCACCAAGTTCACCCACAAAGTCACCAACCAAAACTCTAACTCATGAACCCGTTGATCCGCAAAAACCCTTTATTCTAACCTGAATCCTTTTGCACCATAATCATGAAGTTTCACATAAGTCGAACACTTGAGTTACCCTCGAAACATAAACTAACCCACCAGAGATCCATAGTTCCTGCTCGTACACCACTTTGAATGAAGTCATATTTATACTCAAAATCTATCAAAGCTAAGCTATAGCTTACTATCCTTTGACATTTAAAATACTAACCCAAAGCACATCCTCAAAAACTATAGTAGTTTTACCCCAACTGACCATCAACCAACGGATGAACACTTTTCCTAAGACTAACCTCGTTAACTGAACCCATCGAAACCAACCATTGGAACTCGATTGAAGCTTGCACACCAGGGTTGGGAAAGGCATGTATGAACACCCTATGTCAACGGAGAACCTCCCAACTGTAGAATGAAACCAACCTCGCTAAACCGTGCCAAGTTCGAACTGACTGAAAGTGAATAAACTAGAGCAACCTGCCTAAAAGTCCCAAACCAAGACCAAGTCCCTGCAAGGAGCGAGGTAAGCCTGCCACGAAGTCCGTAGCCATCAACTAAGCTCCAAACTCTAAGAAATACTACTGCTACTCCAAATACTTATACACTGTACGAATTTAAGATTACCTTACTAGCCTCGTTACTTAGGAAGAAATCCACCAAGTCATAACTATCACGTCAAAACACCCTATAGGCAAAGTAAAAGATGCCTGAAGTCCAAGGTCGCTGCCTAGCAATTAAAAGTTTGCATAGTCCACCAACTCACCTCTTTGGCTCGAAACAATTGCTCTACTGCACGTAAACCACCAACTCCAAAGCATACATCATACCAAACTTCTGGTCCATACTGGCCAAGTCTAACCAATGTTGGAGTCCCATACAATAAACAACCACCAGGGATTCAACTAAACAAGTTTTCAGACTCTCGGAATACAAAGGACCACCAATCTCACAGTACCATCAGGAGCTAAAATAGGCATGTTCGCTTCAACCCGCACAACCTGATCATATACAATACACCACTACTAATTTTGTCCAACCAAAGTAGAATAAACCTCGTGCTGACAAGAACACCATTGAGAGTTGGATAGGCCCAGCCTAATTAGATGGTTAGCCAAGGACTGGATGTCCAAGGCCAACTACCACTCCAAAACTAAAATAGGAAAGCTAAGTTGTCCGAACTTACTGCCTTCCAACCCAAAGAAGCTGAAACTGAAGAGAACCGTCCATGAACCACCCAAAGTAGTCTGCTAGCCCACGATTCTGAAATCCAGTTCCAATTGACAATCAATGCCTATGTCGAACCCATAAGTAGACCCATATATTGCTGATAAATACTTAGGAACTGGAGCCATCTAGGCTCTGAATATACAAGTTGCCCAATCCGTAGATGCTACTGAAACTTGAGTCCCCCAAAGAATATAACCAGGAAACCACAGTCAATGCAACAAGCTCCCAAAGGTAGTACTGGAAATGGACATTACCTCAAACCCTTATTATAGGAAAAATTGACCTAAAACCTATCAAAGGAAATAACACTGCAATCTGTATTCGGTTAACGCAAGTTACCCACACACAAGCCAAAGCAAACCTTTAGTCGTCACCTCAGTCAGCTACTAGAACATACATACGAACAAGGAGTCATCTCCCTCCTTTTTCAACTAAACAGAACCCTTCCTTAGCATACATTAAACCTTACAATCTCTTCCAAAGATACAACTAACCTGACAGGCCCCTTTTCAGATAAACCTGGAGCTATTCCCTTAGCTCTCACATCTATATTGTCAATACTCAATAAGGCAGAAGAAGAATGGGCCAAATTCCCAACTTACCTAAAATGCTACGATTACAATACAACCACGATGGTACAGTCAAAAGCTTGACCAGAAAACTACAATCAAAACTCATCCCAACTGGGACTAGGTAAAACAAATGAGAACATCTCATACCAGGCTTGAAGAAAAAGAAAAAAAGGAAAGCAACCCATACCTGCTAACCTCCTAAACCAACCAAACAAAGAGGGTCGACTCAATCACCCGAGAAAAACAAAACCAATCAATGCTCACTAGCATATCCAACACCACTCGACTTAAGATAGAACCTTAATCTCTGGCACATAACCTGGTATCACACCAAACCAACAAAAGGACCTCTATCAAATGCTAGATAATGGCTTAGGCAACAATCATCTAGGACAGCTAGAAAAGAAAGACTCAACCCAAGTCTAGAACCACAATGAGACTGGAAACAGGGCTAATAAGAACTACCCATGAGTCACAACTCTGGGTAATCACCTCTCAAGGATAACTCACCCCATCCACTACTAAAGAATAATCTACCGAGAAATTAGACGCATAAATACTACAACTCAGGTAGTAAAACAAGTAACAGGTAGGCATACAAGTAAATACACAGAAGAAGGGTATAATCGCAATGCAACCAATGCTAGCACTAGTTAAAGGTAACAAAAAACTGTACATGTAGCAATGATATAGGGAAACTCTACCTCTGTCTTACCAAGAAGGGCAACAGACTGATGGCGTCTATCATTGGACTAAGTAGTCAATGCTAAAGGCTCAACCATCCCTTACCGAGGACAATCTCTAAAATAATAACCAACCACTCCACAACCGTAACAACCCAAAGAAGCCCAACTCTAACACACGGTGCATGTCAACTCTGGATTGATACCTAAACTACCTGTATGATAGCCACCTCTAACCATCTGAGGACCACCCCTACCACTCTGCACACTATCTCTCGCTGCCTAGGGACCACCCCTAATACCCTGCACACTACCTCTCACTACTTGGGGACCACCCCTAATACCCTGCACACTGCCTCTAGTTGGTGGCACTAGAACCCTGGAGGATAAAACCTGCTGACCCTACTGTCTGGTAGGTATGATCGTGGGGCAACCCTTAAAAAAGTGCCCATGCTCACCACATTGAAAACAAATTCCACTGAATGAAGTCAGTTGAGAAGATTTCACTAAACCTGACTGGCTACCATGGCCTACACACCCTGAATGTGAACCTCGAAGAACCTGATCTGCACTGTGTCTACTATGCTCAACATGCTCTGTATAACCACCCTTTGAGACCTGTGGAGCCACTGAAACTAGCCTACTAGATAGGAAGTTATGGAATCGATCTCTACTAAAGAATCCCCTACCTCGAGTCTGAGAACCTCGGAAACTTCCCTGACAATGGCTCATCTTAGTACTACCTCTATAAGTCTCACGACATAAACCCTCTATAGCCCAAGCATGATCAACCACCTGAAGAAAGATATTCCCAACTGTAACCAAGTACTCGATCGCCAAACGAAGCGGTGAAATCAAACCTCCAACAAAGCTCGAAACTCTCTCAAAATCTGGAGACACAATCCTAGAAGTGCGCCTAACCATCTCGTGAAACCTTGCCTCATACTCCAATACCAATATACAACCCTGCTGAAGAACTGGGATCCCAAATATAGCTTAAGCACCACTCAAAGAATCGGGTACTGACCATACCTTAGGTACTGAAACACCCACCAGCGTACTCGGAGTCCTAGCCATGGTGTCTTGAAGAACTGGGGTAGCCATAAATCTAATCAGAGGTTAGGCTGACCCCAAACCCCCTAATTGATGCAGTATGCTTCCACTCTAAAATCCTGGTGCTGACGAAAGAACTGAAGCAACAGGCACAGAAGCCTCGACACCACCCGCTGTCGAACTCATCCTAGGCATCTGAGAAGGAATGGAACAACCAAAGTTTAGAAGTCAATAGAGCCAGAAACTCACGATAAGGAGCCAAGAAGATGGAACTTTTCCTAGTAATGCCTTGTAGCCTCCCGCATATAGGATATAGACGTCATCATACCGATCCGCGAGACTCTAGTTAGACACTTGCTTCTATACCACGACACCGGAGAACTTAAAGCTCTGATACCAAGCTGTCATGACCTGATTTCTTAGGTCATGATGGCACCTACAACCCCCAGTAGGCAAACCAATTCACATAGTCCGGAATAGTTAGTAATGGGCTACTACCTAATTAATACACACAATAATCAGAAATAAGCGAAAGCAGATATAAGATAAAGACAATGCAGAAGCAAAACCCTGAATATATATACATAAAGAAACTACACCAACCCCAAGACTTGGTATCGATAGTACAAGAGCTTCTAATAGAATACAAGTACTAGAAGTAACAAAACAGAATATACAACTGTCTCCGAATAAATAAAGAGTAACAGTGCCAAAAGATGAGATGTGGTCAAGCCCCGATCATCAGGTGCTCACCCTAGTCTTGAATATCCAAAGTTGCACGAGTCTCCACGCGATCAACAATGAAAGCTCACACTAATATTTGCACTAGAAAGATGCAAAAGTGTAGTATGAGCACCAATTTCTAAGCAATAGGTACCCAATAGACATCATCGACCGACTGAGCACATATAAGATATAAAAATAGTAAGTAGCAGATAGCAAAAAATCAGTCATAGAAGCAATAGAGAAAGCACATGGAAACTAGCACGGATAGAAGTCAACAAGAATTACAAACATGTTATGCTAGCCACAAAAGATATATATAACACAGAACATAGGTGAAGGAAAAAAAACACCTGGAGTCCTTGCAACAACAATATATATATAAGAGAAAGTTGAGAAAAATAGCGGTATGCTGGTAACCTCAAGTAGAAAAGGAAGGAAGGAAAACAAACAAACATAATCAAGCTAGAGCAATATAACTAACAAAATCATGCTTAAACACCATTTTAAGATAAGTGAATTCAGATAGCAGTCCCACAATAACAATCCTAGGGTGAAATAAACTAAGCCCATAAGGAAACCGAAACCACTAATCAGCACCAAGAAAGAAGGGCAAGATCCGCTAACCCATAAATACTCAGAAGGCCACATAAATAGTGCCTTAATAATCTAGGAACCACTAGTCCATCAGTAATCAAAATTCCAATAATCAGATCCTCAATAGGCTAGAATCCACTAAACCACCAATAACTGAAGACCATAACAAGCTCTACAATATGATATAAGCAATAATATCTACTTACAGTCCAAATAGCCTCCCATACAACCGAGGAACACAATCAAGTGAAAACAAACTCTCTGACATTCTATACTATCGGGGCGTACACTAGGTAAACAAACAAACCAGGGTGGAATCTGAACTCCACTGTACACCCCTCCTCCGGCACTCGCGACACATAGCCCCTGGCTTGGATCAGCAAAGTCCATGGAGGTTTATTCATAGACCACATACTAAAATCATGAAATCTCAAAGTATAACCGCCGGAGTGTATCCGGGTCTAGATCAATAATTGGAAACTCGTAGTACATGTCTGGAATTGAACCGGGTCTAAAACAGTAGTAGTGATCTCAGAACCCCATCAAAGGGTGCCCAAAGTATATCCGAGTCTAAATCAATAATCAAGTCTCAGTAACCCTGATAAAGAGCGACCCAAGCGTATCCGGGTCTAAATACATCGTAAATATGTCTAGCACTCTGGTACAATCGAGTCTAGTATCAGTGTAAAAACTGGTGATAAAATCATTGTAATATCCTCTTTACTCAAAGAGGTTTTATAAAAAATCAGTTCCAAAACCCTTTCATAATCATTTTACCGAAAATAGGCTCTCGGGGATGTGCAAAGTTTTGAAAATCATTTATAGTAGGCCCGAAGCCAAATCAATAGTAAAATATGTAGAAAATCCTTTGCATGAATGATATGCTCACAAATAATATATTAGCCCAATGGCTCACAAACATTCATATCAGCCTTGCACATGCACAATCAGGTGTACAGTACAGATATCCAGCCTAAAGTAATATATCAATGTCCGGGACTCGCAGACACTCCCAAATATCCACCGTCTATGGTCTAGAGGCATATACAAAGGCAACACGGGGCCACAAGGGTAATAATGCAACACTACAATGAATACTACAAACAACACACAAAATAAATGGACAGAAGAGGCAAACAAGGTCTGGGGTACCAACCTAGAAAATCAATCCAAGGATGCTAATAAATGCAGTTATAGTCTATATACGCTGAGTCTAGGTAGGGAAGACCATAATCTACCTATCATCCGATAACTAGCTGCAGGAACGACATCATCCAGCTCGAACTGCTCCGAGAATCCATGAACGCGAACAAACTATCAAAACAATATTCTACGCATCAAAATGAAATCAACAATACTCATAATGCTAGAAACATAACTGGGTCAAAATCTGAATCACAAGCGTACACGTGGGCCCCGCAACTCAAAGATAAAAATGAAAAACACCACAGTGTTTCCCATATCCCCGGAAGAACACGCTCCAAAATTAAGCAAAAATGGACCAGCAAAGGGGCACAAAACAGCACACAAAGTATTAATTTAGAAAGGGAATTAAGGAGGAAAATCGGAAATTAAATAGGAAATTTACCGAGTTAGAAGCCAATAAACATTCACGGACCAGCATGCAACTACCTCCAAGATGTTGGGATGAACAAGGACAAAACATGGAGGTTTTGGTTTAAGCTTTAATGGAGAAAAGATTTAGGGGAAGAAGGTGAAAATTGACGGAATTTAACGAAGAAATCTTACCAAAAAAGGTCGAGGAATCAATCACGGACAAAGAATTTCCCTCCCCAACTAAATGGAGTCACCCCTCAAGAAATGGAGCTTAAAAGCTCAAGGAAATGGCTGAAAATGTTTTGGAGAAAGTTAGAAAATGAAGTGGAGGAGAAGGGATTTTAAAGCTGCCAGCCGATGCCAAGCGTTCGCGGCCAGGCGCTGCGCAAGCGGCCTATGCATACGCGGTGGCCACACGCGCATACGTAGGCCAGGCGCTGCGCAAGCGGCCTATGCATACGCGGTGGGCACACGCGCATACGTAGGCCAGGCGCTGCCCAGCGGTATGTGGTCGGGCGCTGCGCGCGCAGCCCATGCACACGCAGCCCAGGTGACTAGTACGCGGAGGGCAAGAAAGAGGCGGTTGGTTGGCGCTTCAGCACGCATGCGGCCATGCCCATGCATGGGTGATGGCCATGTTGGTGCTGCAACAGCCACCAGGAATCAACAACAAG
Source organism: Jaltomata sinuosa (assembly GCA_003996215.1). Taxonomy (NCBI): domain Eukaryota; kingdom Viridiplantae; phylum Streptophyta; class Magnoliopsida; order Solanales; family Solanaceae; genus Jaltomata; species Jaltomata sinuosa. The sequence goes on from QJPP01001539.1 coordinate 75,088, forward strand.
CCAAGGCTAGAATTAACTCGGATGGACCCTCAAGAACGCATCCGGGGTCCCATGAACACAAACGAGCCAAGCTATTCAATTAAAAATAGCATTTTAGATCCAACAAAATCGATAAAAATCTCATTGGAGGTCGATTTAATAAAAAGTGGGCCCCGTGCCCAAAATCAACCTTTAGGCCAACTATTCCAAAACGGAACCTAAGGGCCAAAATCAAGTCTGAAAGCCTCGAGATCCAAGCCAATGGTCCCTCTAACCTAAACTCGATATTTTGGAGCTAACAGCATTGATGAAATTTCTATTTGAGGCCGTCTTCTCCAAATATTGACCAAAGTCAACTAAACAAGCCTAACTGGCCTGAAAACACAGAACAAGAGAGAATTTCAAGCTGAAAAGCTCTCGGATCCCGACCAAATGTCCAACTAGACCAAAGTCCACGCTCAGGAGCTAATAGAGCTGTCGAAATTTGATTCTGAGCATGAATACCAAGAATATTGATCGAAGTGAATGATTTTCAAAGTTAAATATCTAAAACAAGGAAGAGGCCATAAAGACCAAACAAATCACTCGGGTACCGAAATACCAGTCCCAGCAAGCCATAAATAACTTGGGGCCACTACTGACAAGCTCTAAAAGTACAAAGAAGGCAAAAATGCGAGAATGACCATAGGATCATTACAATATTCTTAGGATAAATCTTAAGTAACCGGTTATTATTTGCTTTTATAATCATGTTTCCATGAAGGATACATTTTTATTGGTTGAGTAGATGCAATATATATTTTTTCACCCTTCACTATATAATTCTTGGTGATAATTTTATTCAATACAAGCAAATATAAATATTTTTATGATAAATAAAATAAAATATATATAAATATATGTCACTCAGATACACATATTATATAGATGTATATGCATGTGTAAGATGAGCCTTAATGTTGTACCTTTATTTTGAGAATACAAGGAATAAGGTGCGAATGAAATTTTGATTATGTCTTTATGGTACTTTTGTTGAATGTATTTATCAACAATAGAAAGAGGTTTAATAGACCAGAGGAATTATTTATATGGTATATATGCACCCTCCACTCTAATCTTATAGGTGGTGGATTCGGGTCACCAATGGAGCAAAAAGATGAGAATTCTTAGGAAGGAAAAAAAAGAGGCGTAATACATAAACAAACCTTTAAACTTGTCAACAAATTTTATGTAGACACTCGAACTAAGACTTGTTCCAACAGAATACTTAAACACATGATAAAGTGTTCCTATTAAACACTTTTAGTTCATATTTTGAAATTCGTTTTGCTCGTGTTATCAAAAGCTTATTACGTAGATAAGTTGAATACTTAAAATATGTTTATATTCTTTTGTCTCAATAAGCCGTAAAACCTCGGGTCTTTTCCAATTAAGGCTGATGTATATACTTAAAGAGTTACACATATTTTATGTGGTTAAATTAATTACATATTTGACGCTTGAGAACAAGCACAATTTTTTTTCAAATTTTGAACCAATAGTTTCTAATATGAACACTTTATAATGAGTTCAGGTACTCAATTAGGGTAAGTCTTAGTTTGAGTGTCAAAATAAAATTTACTGATAAATTTAAGAGGTTGTCGATGTATTAAGCCATAAAAATATAAATACATAATAATCTTTGATGACATTAATATTACTACTTACTTATATATTAAAAATCACATAAACATTTGACTAAGTTATAAATTAAGAAAATTAAAAAAAAATTGTAAATAGAGTTTTTATCTTGGCAAAGCAACCAAAACTTTAAAATGGAACATACACAAAAAATATAATCTATAAATTAGGTGATTTGTATCTAATAAATCTATACATCCGTCATTTGAAGCAAGGAGAGTGATCGTCATTAAGAAACTTAAAGTACTTCTAAACACAATAAAGGTACAATTAAAAAAAGTTATAAAAATTAATAAGAAAATCCATAAAAAGAGGGACAGAAACATTATACACTATGAAAAAATCACTACAAGAAGTTATACAAATTATTAGAGTATGACTAACTCCCAAATAGGAACGTTTAATTAAAGAGGTGTATAATTTGTGTCCCTAGAAAGACTATAATGCCATAATAATAATTTCTTATCCCACAGCTTCATGTGCATAGTATAAACATATATACTTAATGAAAAATGAAATCAAAACTTAAACACGAAATATAATAAGGAAAGAACAAAAAAATACCCTTAAAAGCTTTGTAAACTTGCAATGCATCATCACAAGGTGAAGTTAAAAGAGGTGGTATATATTTTTAAAGTACGTAGCCACATATTTGTTAATTATGTGTTGACTGTTCTCTCCCTTTGTTTAGGGTTTTTTCTTTTTTTGGAGGGGGGGATAGTAAATCAAAGAAAGAAAACAAGTAGAAAGAGAGAGAGACGTTGAATATATTAATGGGACATGCAACAGAATAATTCACAGTATAGAATTTACAAATTTGCCTGAATTTAAAATGGATGATGTGACATTAAATCGTTGTGACTATTATGAAAGGGTATTTAGATTATGTAGGTGTTAATTTTTTGTTTTTTATCAAATAGGCATTTAGGTTAATTAGGAGGGTATTTTAGTAATTTCAATTTTAATTTTTAGAGTTCATGCTTTTAAGGTAGTATATATATATATATATATAAAATAATCTTTTTAAAAAAATTATATACATATATAGATTTTGAATCCCCAGAACACAAGACTAGAGGTTGGCTCAGTGATTTAAGAGCTTTCAAATTTACCTTGAGGTTTGAAGCACTATTATAAACCATGGAGCACTTACATCCGCCCGTCTCCATGATAGTTGATTTCAGTGATCCAATATAATCCGAGAATTCAGTAGCTACTTCAGGAATCTTTACAGATAAGACTCGAAATTAACAGCCAAAAATGGAGGGAAAGAAAGATTGAAAAAGAAGAGTAGAACAAAAATAGTTTCTACTTATTTATGATAACTGTCAATGAGTATATTACAAAGCTATATAGACCTTAAGATAGGCCTTAGGAACTATAGGCATCAATTGGAAAAACAGTTAAATCCTAACATAACTTCTGGAAGCTATAGTAAGCTACAGTAACCACTACAGTAACTAATTGTAACTAACTTTCCCTTTCAGCTAATTCAATTCATTACATTGCAATATATGTATCAGTACACCCCTCTTAAAAAAGATCCTTTTCCTTGAGGATCAAAATAAGAAAATATGGTCTTGAGGATAGTAGAATATTCCCAAGTGGCATGATCAGCAGTGAGCCCAATCTATTTAACCAACACTTGAGCAACTGCCTTGTTGCCCTTTTTCACCATTCTTCTTTCTAAAATTAACTGATTAGAACAATGTGGACTAGCAATGTCAGTGGTAGGAAGGTAAGCAATCTCATCAGGCACAGAATAGCATTTCTTAAGAAGACAGACATGGATAGTGGGATGTATCTTGACTGTGGAAGGAAAGAGGAGAGTATAAGCTACAGGTCTTACTTTCTTGATAACCTAGAAGGGACCATAATATTTGGCAACTAACTTGTGGAAATGGTGAGAAGCAAGAGTGGTTTTCTTTTATGGTTGGACGTTAAGATAAACCCAATCACCTAGTAAGAAATTCCTGTCACTCCTATGACTATCAGCTTATTGCTTCATTCACAGGTCAGCTCTGAATAGGTGGTGCTTAAGGAGCTGCAACTTAAGCTTTCTTTGTATCAAGGTATTGTCAACTTCTGCAGTTGCCGACTCTCCAGGCATGTATGGTAAATGTAGATGGGGGTCTTCCATAAAGAGCTTCATAAGGAGTGATATGTGTCACATCCCTTTTTTTCACGCACCTCAAAGGTAGTTTGAAAGGATTTTTCCAATTGAAGTGACGTTTTGAGAAGAGTTTATTTATTTACAAAGTCGCTATTTGAAATTGAGTTTTGGTATTTAAAGTCACCTTATTGAATCCTTAATCAAAAGAAAATGACTCTTTATTTTATTGGTCTGTGAAACTAGAAATCCGAGTAAGAAATTCTATTGACTGAAGGGAAGTGTGAGGCACCCCTCGAGTCCCATGATTCTAGCACGGTTGCTTCATCAACTTATATTTGACTCAAATTAATTCTTGGATAAATGGTGTTAGACTTAATCGTTTAACTGACCTAGGTGATGCGTGTAAAATTATGACTTATATTTTGGCCTAGAAGCATAATTGCACACAACTTTTTATTTATAGAAGTTGACCAAGGAGCATAACTGCACACGTGATCAAACTTAATATATTTAATTGATTGCATTCTTTTTCTTTTATTCTTATAACAAGTTTTGAATTAAACTCGTAATTCACCTCACTCCCTCGCAACTATGTTTTCTCTCTCTTAAATTTTATTTATTTGCATCTGACTTTGGATTGAATTCGCAATCCATACACTTATTTAATTGATTAAATAAACCTTACACATTGGTATGAACCCAAAATATTTTTTAATTTTTTCTTAAAAAATATACACCGCCTTTTACCTAAACTAATAGGATACTGATTATTCCATATTCATGAATTAACATTGAGATCACTATTTTCACCACAAATAACAGAACACTAAGAAAAATTAATTGAGCCTTTGAAACGGAGATAGAATCTTAATGGTAAGTAAGAAAAGTTGGGTAAAGTAATCAATTTTGTCCTATTTGAAATTCGTGAAGATCAACATTAAATATATAATAAATCAAAAGAAAATAAACACTACGTACAGAATAACTCAACAAACTAAATATCACGTTAGTATTCAAATCCAATAAGTAATAATCAGTTAAACTTTACAAGAAGTCATTCATGATGTATATAAAATAAGGGAGTGAAAGATGAACTTCAAGTGAACACGAAGCTTTAATTTTCAAAAACTTAACAGAATCATCGGACCAAAACTGTCATGCTCCGAGCCTACCCCTGGACGTAACACGGGACCTAATATCACAAGTGATCTCAAGATAACCCTCTGGCATTAGCATGACTTAAAAACTAAAACGAACATAAGAACGAAAGCTTAACTGAAGTAATGAACAACTTAATCTGTTATATAAATAAAGTCTAAGATTGAAGATCCAAAAATAGCTGAATATCTGACTCTATGTTTGAAAGTCTCTACTGCTGGTGAGTTACTAGGACAGGCCCCCAACTAACTCTAAATATTGAAATACTGAATAAACAAACTAAATGCTGAAATGAAACTAAACTCCAAGTCCTCGAAGGAGGAGGACTCACCAAGCTGACTGGGTGTGCTGCTGATCTACTAGCCACGAACTAGGGAGCGAGCTATAGAATCTACATCATAATAGAATGCAGCACAAAGAAGTATACGGTCAGTACTATAAAATGTACTGAGTATGCGAAATATGCATAAATATAGTAAAATATGACAAAAACATACTTGAAAACATACTTAAGACATATTTGAAACTGAGTTCACGCATAATCAAAGAAATCATAAGTAAATATCACAGTTTGAGTAATAAGCATGAGATAGAAGTCAAACCTCAAAATAAGACACCATAAAACTTAGAAAACTTGAAAACATTCATACGGGAGTTTCTTATAACCAACAATAGACCATGTGAGCTACATGAAATCTAACTATATAACCCTAGTTAAAAAGCTTCTCCGAACCCTTCCGAGGTATGGGGCACCATAGTTCAACTATCTAACCTTAGTTGGAAAAGCTGTCCCATGCCCCTCTGAGGCAAGGGCACCATGATCAAAGAGTGAAACCACTTTCATAAGTCCATTAGGCGATACATATTCTACGCTGACAACGTAATTTTGGACTTGGATAATCGAACCCTCATCGCTCGGTGCTAAATACTACTCCCAAAATATACATATAGCTCATATAATACTTGTGACATATCAATGCCAAAATTGTTCATAGCTTAGGTAGACATATCTAGATGCCAAACCTTTCATAAAATATAGGGACATATCTGATGTCCAAAACTTGTTCAAAAAGCATAAGGACATCTTTGATGTCATGCAATTCTCATATCATAAGTCTTAAAACTTAGCATAGCCATAATTCAAATCATACTTTTCTTTCTAAATTCATAGCTTGAAGAATTAGGCATGCAATTTCATAAATACATAAGGCCATGTTATCTAAACATACCAATCTTCACTTGAAATCATGCAATTCAATGGAAACATGCTAGAAATCATCTTTAATGCATGGGCTTTTGAAATCAATTAAGGAACCTCAAATAAATCATAGATAAGTAATGAGAAACCATGAATTAATGCATTAAAACTGAACCCATAAGTTTTTCCCAAATTGGGTAAGAACCCTAATTTCATAAATTCTTAAATCAAAGTAAAAATCATAGATTTTGGATATAAGGGTGAAGGAAATTCCTTATTGAATACCTGCATAACTTATTGAAGCTTGTTAGATCTAAGATGAAAAGAAATGGAGACTTGAACTTGGAGCTTGAAGGAGTTCTTTTTCCTTTTTTGGTAGATGAATGAGGAATAATGAAAAACTTAGGCTAATAGGAGTAGAAATCCTACTAAAAGTGGTCAACAACCTCACTTAAGAGTTAAAAGGGTGAGTAATTACAGAAATACCCCAGAGATTTAATTAGAAAAAACTGTTAAAAATCTCAGCTTCAGGAATCATGGGTGCAATTCACTAGCCGTAGACTGAACCATGACTCGTGATTTTCACTCGTGATTCCTGGCCCAAATGATCAACTGCAGATGTTGTTCTACGAGTCAATAGGATGGACCGTAGAATAAACTATGGTTCGTAGACCCATTCATAGTTTCAGGGGAAATAGGCAGATCTCAGGTTTGATTCCACGAGTGGACAGGACGGTCCGTAGAATGAACTACGGTTCGTAGAACCCACTCATGGTTGTCAGACCAGAGGTTGATCCTGCAGACTTGAACCACAAGTTCATTTCACAGCTCGTGGTTCAAATCACGATCCGTGATTTGAACCCGTAGTTCCTGAAAAAGTCAAAATTTAAAAAAATTCTAAGTTTGAAAAATTAATCAAATTTCGGGGTGTTACAAAAATCTTAACCCAAGATCCCACTCTTTGCTCCACTTGTTCTTTTTTGGTTTTCTTGTTGTGTTTTCCTCTTTGCTTCTGATTTTTTTTCTCCCTATTTGCTTTTGTTTTGTATTGTGTATTGCATGTGCATTCTTCTTCTCTTTTGCCGTGTGTGTTGTGTTATATATGTTTGTCATTTAATTTTGGCTTGATATTTTTTAAATTAATATTTTTAAATTTTTTATTCGTTAAATTGCACAGAATACAATTTTTCTCATATTTTTTCAATGTTGATATAATTTATTGATAATTATTCTCATTTTTTTAAAATATTGAGATTTTTATCCATTTTTTATTATTTTAATTAATTTTAATTATCATTAATTTTTATCGCAATCATTTGCATGTAAATAAATATTTTTTTAAAAAAAATCACAATTATCTTTGTTCAAATCACATTTTTTAAATGTTATTAAATATATTTTTTATTATTTTTAACACAGTCCGTTAATACATAAGTCAGAGAGAATATTTTTTACACAGATAATTAAATAACACATAATTCTAGATAAATCATGATTTTAAAAATACAGTTTTGATAACTCATGATTTTGTTTTGCCACATATATAATTTAGAGTTTTAAAGTTTTCTATAATGTATCTGATAAACTCAACACATTTCTTGATGGTTAAAATTTTCTAAAATAGGCAAAAGTTCCAAAAGAAAATATCAACTCTCTTCCTCCTTTTCTTTTCCGGCCACTGCCCCACCGGATTCCGGTGAAACGAGCTCCAATCTCCATCATTGTTCTCCACCACCCAAACCACCACTGTCTCCCTTCTCCATCCCCACTCTTCACCCTAGCTCCACCAACAGCCACCCACAAAACCCCACTCCTCCTCTCTCCTTCATCGTTGCCACCAAACAGCTCCAACACCACCCTCTTCTCCGACCCACACCATAACCAGAAACCATCAACACCCCGGAAAAACACCACTGCTCCGACGAACCACTCCCCTCCCTTTTACCCCCTTTCACGTTATTTGTTTTGTTTCCTTTTTTTTTAATATTTTCAAGCATAACAACAAAGCTCCGGCGACCGCGAACAGTAACCCCGCCGCGATATCGACTCCGTCAACGATCAGATCTGGCCGGAGCTCATTTTATTTTAATTCTAGTAAGTTTTTCCAGTTATATTGCATTTCAGGAATGGTTCCAGTGAACTTTATCTTCTTAAAATGTTTTGTTTCATCTTTGGGTTTAATTCCCAATTTTCTTTTATTAACTGTTGCTTGTCATTGAAATGATACGGTGTAATTTTTGGTTGTGACAAATGTCACTGTTTGACTTCATTTATAGTCATTTTATTTTGATTATTCATATGATTATTTGTGTAGATTAATGGTTGCTCTCATGAAGTAATTTTATCATTTTTTATCATTAACTATTAATTTCATTGAGTGGTTATATTGCTTTGACTTTTATGCTGATTTTGTCACTAACTTTTGTATTATTTAATGATATGTGGTGATATTATTTATTTATTTTTCTTGGTGGATTGTTTCATTTGTTACTGTTTGTTAATACATTGACAATTTGTTTAAGTATTTTTTATTTCTTTATTGGTAGTTTAATTTGTATTGAATAGTTACTCTGTTCGAATGGCTAATGAAAGAATCTCTTCGTTGGATTTTTGAGGCCTTCCCATAATAAAAGATGAACGTTATTTTGAATTCGATTATTTCATATCGAATATCAATTTAATTGGCCAATGAAAGAATCTCTCCGTCGGATTTTTGAGGTCTCCCCATAATAAAAGACGGATATTATTTTGAGTTCGATTATTTTATATCGAATAACAATTTAATTGGCCAATGAAAGAATCTCTCCGTCGGATTTTTGAGGCCTCCCCATAATAAAAGACGGATGTTATTTTGAGTTCGATTATTTTGTATCAAATACCAATTTAATTAGCCAATGAAATAATCTCTCCGTCGGATTTTCGAGGTCTTTCCATAATAAAAGACGGATGTTATTTTGAGTTCGATTATTTTATATCGAATATCAATTTAATTGGCCGATGAAGAAATTTTCATCGATTTTCAAGGCCTCTAATGTATATAAGACAGATTTTATTTTTTTATTGATTATTTCATTGATTTATTTTGATAAATATTTGTTCAATACTAACACTTTTACTAAGTGTGTTTACAGGTAAATGGAGTTATTTTTCAAAGAAGGCACTCGAATTAAAATTCGAAGAATTTGTATAATTTTTTATTGTATTTATTCATTTTAGCTAACGATAGGCAAACATTAGGCTGTTTTGTAAAAGTTTTTTTCTTGAATTCTTAGATTTTTGGAGAGTCTTTTTCTCTAACCCGAAAGAATCAAGACATTTGTTTTATCTCCTCAATTGAAAAAATGAGTTCAGCCGGAAACCACCATTGTGGATTCTGAAAGATGCCTAACCCCTTCCCTTCAGAATAAGTTGAACCTTTACCTAGAATCTAACTGATTTCGTAGACTAAAATTTGTTCAATTATTAATAAGGTTTCCTAGTTTTCCTAAAATTAAATGACGATTCTCTTTCTCTAAATTATTTTTTAAATTAATTATTTAATTATTATTTTTCGTGAGTCTGAAAGTTGTGTCCTGTCGGATATAACAATATATAAGAGTATGTGTGTAGTGATTGTGTGTGTTCATAGGAGTGGTATTGGAGGGAGTACGTGGGTTTGTGTGGTGTGTACCGTGGAGATCATGGGGCAGTGAGAGTGAAAATGGGGGTAATGGGTGGTTAGGTGTAGGTTAGTTTTTCTTCTTCTTTTTTGTTTTCTTTTTTTCAATAATTAAAGATATAAATAAAATATAATGATAAAAATATTATCTAAATATTTTGAACTAATAATAATATAAATAAATTTAAATAGCTAGTCCTAAAAATATAATTGACAATATTAAAATTACTATATTATTTAATAAAACCTAAATTAAAAGAAATTATATTTCTTTAATAAAAATTATTTTCTTTTGAAAAGTAAAAACAAAATTTATGCTAAAATATGTCTCTCTTTTTGTAATTTTCATTTTTTAAAAATAAACTTACTAAATATAAGATAAAATCAAAATATCTAATTTAGATCTAAAGAAATATTTAAATGTTATAAAACCTTTGGTCTGGTAAAAAAATTTAGGTGTTCTCAATACGGATAGCTAAATGGTATGAAGTGTTATACCAATACTCAGCCATAGGAAGGTATGAGTGCCAATCAGTGGAATCCCCATAACAAAAACATATTAAGTATGTCTCCAAACACCTATTTATCACCTTAATTTATCCATCAGATTGGGATTGATATGTAGTAGAGGTGTTCAGCTGCACTCCCTGCAAAGTGATCTTGCCAAAAAGAACTAAGAAAAACTGCATCTCTATCACTGTCAATAGAGTCAAAATATCCATGTAGTCTAACCCCCTCATCCATGAAGATTTTGGCCACAAAATGAGCAATGTAAAAATGTTTGAGAGCAAGGAAGTGGGCTATTTGCTTCTGCTATCCACAACTACCAGAATTACCTTATAGCCTTTGGATTTGACAATTCATCAATAAGATCCATGCTTATTTGAGACCAAACCACCTGTGGTATAGGTAATGGTTGTAGTAAACTAGGGTAAGCTGTCAGGTCTGCCTTGCTTTTCTGGCACTTGTCACACTATTGTACAATGGTTTTAACATAAGCTCTTATGGACATCCAATAAAATAGTGTAAAAGCAATCTTTTTAAAGTGACCTTAACACCAGAATGACCCCCATGAGTAGTAGAATGCCACAACTGAATGATAATCTTCCTCAGATCAGGTATTTGTCCTACCATCAACCTTTTTTTCCTCCTTAGTTGATTGTTTGACCAAGTGAAATGTGAGGAAGCTGCAGGATCCACTTTCAACTGGTCAATAAGAGTTTTGAGTCTTGGATCAGAGGACCAACGATCGGTTATATCTTGGATCAGAGGACCAACGATCGGTTATAGACTGAATTAATTTAGAGGCAGTAGTAGAAACCACCCAGGCTAAGAGTTTTTCTCCTGAAACTCTGGATAAGGCATCAGCAACCTTGTTATCAATCCCCTTTTTGTATTCAATGACATAATCATATGTCATTAATCTTGTCAGCCATATCAATTGGGAGTTAATATGAATCTTCTTCTCCATCAAATACTTCAAAGCCTTTGATCAGTCTTAATGATCAACCTTTGTTCCAATAAGTATTGAGACTATTTTGACACAACATGGACAATAGCTAACATTTCCCTTTCATAGACTGAGAGTGCAACATGTTTAGGGGATAAAACTTTGCTCAAAAAGGCTATAAGATGTCCATCCAGCATAAGGACAACACCAATCACATACCCACTAGCATCAGTCTCCGCTACAATAGTTTGACTTATATTAGGCAGGGCTAATACAAGAGCCTTGGTTAAAATAATCTTCATGTTCTCTAAAGCAACCGAAGCTTGTTATGACCACTTGAATCCTTCCTTCTTTTATCATATCAGTGAGAGGTTTGCAGATGTGTCCAAACCCCTAAATGAACCTCATGTAATAACCAGGTAGCCCAAAACAATCCCTCAGTTATTTGAGTGTGGTTGGCTTAGGACACTTACTTACAACCTTCACCTTCTGAGGATCAGTAGAAACACCTTCTTCTATGATAAAGTGACCCAAATATTCAATCTTTTTCTCACCAAAAAATCACTTGCTCCTCTTAGCAAATAGTTACTGCTCTTGCATAACATGAAACATAAACCTCAAACATCTAATATGATAATCCCAGCTTTTGCTGTAAATTAGTATGTCATCAAGGAATACTAATACAAACTTTCTTAGAATCTCTTTAAGAATAGAATTCATCAACCCTTGAAAAGTTGCAGGAGCATTTGACAAACTAAAAGGCATAACTAGGTACTCAAAATAGCCTGAATGAATCCTGAAAGCAGTCTTTGAGATGTCCTTAGTGGCCATTCTCAGTTGATGGTATCTAGACCTGAGGTCTATTTTAGAAAATATCTTGGATCCTTCCAACTCATCTGGCAGATCCTATACAATAGATATGGGGAACTTATTCTTCACAATGGCCTTATTCAAATCCCTATAATCAACACACAATCTCCATGTCCCATCCTTCTTGACAACCAACACTACAGGTGCAGCAAAAGGACTACAACTTGGTTGAATAATTTCTTTGTCTAGCATCTGCTTAACTAAGGATTCAATCACATTTTTCTTTATTGATGGGTATCGGTAAGGCCTCTTGTTAATGGGCTCTTTTCCTTGATGTAGCACTACCATGTGATCAAACACCCTTCTTGAAGGTGGTAGTTGAGTAGGCTATTCAAACAATTCCTTAGACTCTTCTAATAACACTGACAGTAGAGGATCCTACTCCTCACAACTCTTCGCCTCCAAAGTATAACACAGAATATCACTACATTTACTTGGTATTAATTGGATCATAAAAAGTTGAGGTTCATTTTCGGAGATCTTGGCCAATACTTAGTATCTGTCTCCCAGCTCCTCTCAACACATGTCTTTTCCCCTTGTAAATAAACTCTATAGTCAACTTTCTAAAATTTATCTTTATGTCCCCAAGGTAAATTACCATTGTAACCCCAACACAATACCCCCAAATCCTGATGGAAGAATGAGGAATTTAGCTGTGAAATCAGCTCTTTGTAGCAACCAGGAAATTCTACATACCTTGTCCACCCACATGGATTCATTGGTTACAGCTACTGCTTGAGGCTTTGCATAAGTAGTTGAACATCCCAACTAGCTCAGATCAATAAATTGTGAGAACTATCTGTGTCTATCAAGATATGTAATGGCTTCTTTGCATGATAGCTAACTAACCTTTAATGTTCTATGCCCCAGGGACCTATTCAATGTATGGATGGAAATTTTCATTTGATATGATTCTTTGAGCTTCAACTTCTTGGATTTCCAACTCATCTTGATCCCATTCTTGATGAATTTCTTCCTCCGCTTCTGGTTCCTCAAGCTCTAGCAAGTAGAGTTCTTTGAGGTTCTTGCATTTCTGCCCTAAGACATACTTCTCTTAACAGAAGAAGCATAATTATTTTGCTCTCTTCTCATTTATTTCTTCTGGACTTACTCTCCTCCTATTAAACCTCTTTCGAGCTATATTTCCTCTAGAGTTAGGAGTTGGTAGGATTGGCCTGTTATGCCCCTTCTAATCCATCATTCTTCTTGATGAATTTCCCTGAGTATTTACTGCTGAGTTGGAAGATTGTTGTCTCAAGGAAAGCAAGAAGTTTTTCTGCGTCCCAGCCACCTTATATACTTGTGACAATGTTGTGGAATTTGAGAGTTTAACTACAATACTCAAGTCAGGTTTTAGTCCCCCAATGAAGCAACTAACTGTATTCTCTTATGACAAATACACCCTGGTCTAGTTCCTCTCAAAGATAGTCTGATACTTCTTCACACTTCCCAACTACTTTACCTTCCTGATTTCTTTCATGGGATCATTAAAATCATTTCCAAATCTCAACCAATGCCATGATATACTCATTCCTTGTGGATGGTTGTAAGTATTGTCTGTACCTCATAAAGGATAGATGCCACTGAATTGCCTCTCCTTTTAACTGCAAAGCTGTTATGCCAATCTTCTCATCTGGGGCTACATTTTTCATGGAGAAAAATTATTCAATCTTGAAAAACTAAGACCTAAAGTCTTCCCCTGAAAATCTTAAAAACTCCATTCTAGACCATTTCAAAAAATTAGAACGGTGATGGGAAGTGTTAACTGGGCTCCTATCTCTATAGAATCTTTCCTGACTGACTTTCACTTGAAGGTCCATCTTCATGCCCCAATGGAGTTTTTTCCCTGTGATTCTTCTCAGATGTCTCCATTTGTTATCTCAATTCACTCATAACTTGATCCAATTTCTTCAGATTATAGACTTCTTCTACGAGAGTTCTCACCTCTATCAATATTTACTACACTATTTCTCGTAATTCTCTCACCTCGAGGGAAGAATTTTCACTGAAGGGGTCGCCATTAGCCCTAGTACCCTTCGCCATTATTACCAAGAATTCACTAGCTCTAATACCACTGATAGGTGATTTCAGAGATCGAATATAATCCGAGAATTCAGTAGCTATTTCAGGTTTCTTTACAGAGAAGACTCGAGAATTAATAGCTAAAAATAGAGGGAAAGGATGAATGAAGAAGAAGAGTAGAACAAAGATAGTTTCTATTGATTTATGACAACTATCAATGAGTAGATTACAAAGCTATATAGACCTTAACAGACTAACTAACTTCCGGAAGCTACAGTAAGATAGCGTGACCGCTACACCAACTAATTGTAACTAACTTTCCCTTTCAGTTAACTTTCTGGTAATTCAATTCAATACATTGAAATACATGCATCACCTCCACTAATGAAAAACCCTTATTATTCAAAAGCTCATACGTTCGGAAAACCCAAAAGAGAGTAGAGAGTTGAGTTCAACATAGCTCAACTTCTTTATTTAGTTATCAATGTAAGCTTTAAGCATTCAAAAACAATAAAATGTTCTTAATCTATAGCAATTCGATCCGTTAACATCAATTCATATCCATTAGAATTCAATATAACCCATTTAAGGCTTAAACATAAGCTCCAAGTCTCTCAAAATCTATATCACTATTAGAATTCGAGACTAAAGAGAAGGAAAAGATAAGGTTCAACAGAAGCTTTGTCATTCATACTTCATATTACAAAAAAGGCATACAGATATATAGCTACATAAGCTTTCAAAAGTCAATAGAAAATCATACCTCCAACCACTCTTACAAGACATGTTCCATAAAATAAGGACTACCATTCCTTTATAACTAAACATAGTATTTTAAAAAAGAAGCTATTAAACAGAAGACTATATAGAAAAATCTCATATTCTAACACTCCTCCTTGAGATTTTTCTTGGATACTCCCAGCTTAGCCCTTAAACTTCAAATTTACTCTTAGGAAGAGATTTGGTCAAAATATCTGTAATCTGTTGATCTGAGCTGCAGTGAACAAGATTAACTTTACCATCCTTCTTTCCTTGCCTGATAGCATGAAACTTCACATTTATATGCTTGCTACAATCATGTTGCACTGGATTTTTGTCCATAGAAATTGCTGACTTATTGTCAACCTTAATGATAGTAGCTTCAATGTGATTTTTCTCCAGATCACGTAGAATTTTTCTTAACCATAGAGCCTGATTAGTTGCACCAGTAGCAGCGATATATTCTACTTCTGCAGAAGATTGAGCTACCACTTCTTGTTTCTTCAAATTCCATGAGAACATGCCTGAACCAAGTGTAAAAGCATATCCAAAAGTGATTTTTATATCATCAACGCTTTTGCCCAATCACTATCGAAATAACCCATCAATTGACCTTGCTCTTCTTTTTTAAATCAAATACCATAATCAGTAGTTCCCTTGATATACCTCAGTATTTGTTTAGCAACACCAAGATGAACTTGACATGGAGCATGCAAAAACCTCGATAGAAGATTTGTCGTGAACATGAGATCAGGTCATGTTTTCACCTTTTTTATACTATTAGAGCTTGCATGTAATGGCTCCAAGCCATTTATGACTTACGAGGACTGGTAGTTCGGTGCCCACGCTATTTATTTAGTCTTTATGGCCGTTTCTCTATTTTAGAACTTGAACATAGAAAATCATTGACTTCGTTCAACATTCTTTGTAATTGTGCTTAGAATCAAATTCTGACAGTTTTGTTAGCTTCAGAGCGTGGACTTTGGTCTTGGTGGACCTTTGGTCGGGATTCGAGAGCTTTTTAGCTTGGAATTCTCTCTCATTCTGTGTTTTCAAGCTAGTTGGGCATGTTTAGTTGTCTTTGGTCAATATTCAGAGAAGAAGGCCTCAAATGGAAATTTTGCCAGCGTTGTTAGCTCTGAAATATCGAGTTTGGGTTAGGTAGTTGGTTGTTTTGGGTCCTGGGTGAGCCAGGCTCATTTCGAATTTTTGGTTGATATTAGCTAGTGTTGACTTGGGTTAAAATTCCTTTGAGATGACCTTATATGAAAGTTTTGTCAATTTTGATAAAGTTTGAAATGTCATTTCTACTCTAATAGCATATTTGATTTTTGAGTATTGGGTTCTGATTGTGCTCGAAATACCCCGTAGAAGCTTTTAGGATTGCTGGTTTTTATTGCAGGCCAGGCCTTCAATGCAAACGCGCCCAGCCAGCACGATAGTGGCCAAACACCCATCCTTCTGCAGCACTATGGTGCCATGCCTGCATGATAGCGCCTTGGCGCCTGCCTGCCCTCCAGCGCGATAGCGCTCCTTTAGCGCTATAGTGCTCACCTGTACCCAAGCCTATAAAATTCTCTTTCTTTATTTTTCCAGCCATTCTTTCAATGTCTCTCCTCTCTAAAAACCATTTCTCTCATTAGAATCTGCTCCAAATTGGTATAAGCTTTGGGGAATTCATCAATATATCGATTAGTCTTGCTCCTTCTTCGATTTGGTAAGCTTTATTCTTCCCCAAAGGCTTCTTCCCCATGGTTTAACCTCCATTGTTGTACCTTCTTGAGCTTGGAGAAAATTCTTGATTGTAACTGCTTGGTTTTGGTTGCACGCTCATTGGTTTAGAGAATTCACTTCTTTGGCGTATTTCACCTCTTCGTGGTAAGTAGTTCTTGCTTTAGTTTCTGGTTTTATTCTTGAAAATCCTTCTTTAATTTCTCTCTTGAGCGGGCTATTTTGAGCCCTTTTTCTTGGCCAAATTCGCTCAATCTTTGAGCAGGCACTCTTGGGTTTGTTGTGATTATCGTGCTTATTTCTATTTCTTATTTTGAGTTGTGGGACCCACGGGCCCGCTTGTGACCCAAATTTTGACCCGGCTATAATTATAGCAATATAGGTATCGTTGGCTGTGTTTTGACACATAGAATATTGTTTTGATAGTTTGTTTGTGATTTAGGGATTCTCAGAGCAGTTCGAGCTGGGACGACATCATTCCTGAAACTAGTCATCGGACAATAGGTAGGTTATGGATTTCCCTACCTAGACTCTGCGTACATAGGCCATAACTACATTAATTAGTATCCTTGGGTTATTTGTTATAGGTTGATACCCCAGACCTTATCTGTCTCTTCTATCCGATTTATTCTTACGTTATTTGTAGTACTCATTGTAGTATTGTGATATTACTCTTGTGGCCCCGTGTGACCTTTGTATAAGACTCTGGACCATAGACGGTGGGATATTTGGGAATTTCCGCAAGTCCCGGACATCGTGATGTTACTTTAGGCTGGTTATTTGTGTTGTAGAGTTGATTGTGCCTGTGCAGGGTCGATAGAAATGTTTGTGAGCCATTGGGCTAACCTATTATTTGCGAGCATATCATTCATGCAAGGGATTTTCTACATGTTTTACCACTGTTTTGGCTTCGGGCCTACTATAATCAGTTTTCTAAACTTTGAAATGATTTATGAAACCTCTTGGAGTAGAAAGGATATTATGATGGTTTTATCACCAGTTTTCATAATGATACTAGACTTGGCGAGGTCGGGCGCTAGACATATGTTACTACGTATTTAGACCCAAATATGCTCCAGGCACCCTTTATAAGGGTTATTGAGACTTGATTATTGTTTTATACTCGGATACACTTCGGGCACTCTTTGACGGGGTTTTGAGATTACTACTACTGATTTACACCTGGATCGAATCCGGGCATGTATTATGAGGTTCCAATTTTTGAGTTATACTTTGAGATTCACATTAATATGTGGTCGCAAACCTCCATGGACCTTTCCATTCCAGGACCAAAGGCTATGGAATGAGTGTGCCAAAGGAGGGGTATACGACGGAGTTGAGGTATACGGGCCATGTCCTTCTATGGATCCTGCCTCTATTGGTCCTTTTAGGTACCGAAGGGGGTAACTTATAGGTTACTATCACACGGGTTCCATCACATCATCATCATCATGCATATTTCATTCGGATTCCACCTTTGTTTGATGTGTGCTCAGTGTACGCTCTGGTAGTATGGGATGCCGGAGAATTTATTTTCACTTGATTGTGTTCCTCGGTTGTATGGGAAGCCATTGGACTGTAGGTAGATTATATTACTCATGTCGTATTATACAACTTGTTATGGCCTTCGGTTCTTGGCGGTTTAGTGGGTTCTAGCCTGTTGAGGCTCCGATTGTTTGATCGTTGGTTTACTTATGGACTAGTGGTTCCTAGATTATTTAGGCACTGTTTTTGTGGCCTTTTGAGTATTTATGGGTTAGAGGATCCTACCCTTTTTCATGGTGCTGATTAGTGGTTTTGATTTTCTTGTGGCTTAGTTCATTCCATCCTAGGGTTGTAATGGTGAGATTGTTATCTATTTCTCTGATTCTGAATTGGTGTTTTAGTATGATTCCGTTAATTATATTATTTCTAGCTTAATTATGTTTCCATTCTTTCCTTCATTCCCTTTTCTACTTGAGGTTATTGGTATACCGCCATTTTGTCAACTCTCTCTTAAATACTGTTGTTTCAAGGGCTCCAGGTGCATTTTTCTTTCCTTCACCTATTTTTGTGTTATATATATCTTCTGTGGCTAGCATGGTATGTTTGTAATTCTTGTTGACTTCTATCCGTGCTAGTTTCCATGTGCTTTCCCTATCGCTTATGTGACTGCTTCTTTGCTATCTGCTATATTACTGTTTTTATATCTTATATGCGCTCAGTCGGCCGATAATGCCTACTGGGTACCCGTTGCTTAGCAATTGGTTCTCATACTACACTTTTGCATCTTTTTGGTGCAGATATTAGTGTGAGCTTTTGCCGTTGATCGCATGGAGACTCGTGCAGCTTTTGGATATTCGAGTCTAGGGTGAGCACCTGACGACCGAAGCTTGACCACATGTCATCTCTTGGCACTGTTACTCTTTGTTTATTCAGAGACAGTTGTACTTATTATTTTGTTACTTCTAGCACTTGTATTCTATTAGAAGCTCTTGTACTATTGATACAAAGTCTTGGGATTGGTGTAGTTTCTTTATGTATATATATTCATGGTTTTGCTTGTGCGTTGTCTTTATCTTATATCTGCTTCTGCTTATTTCTGCTTATTGTGCATATTAATTAGGTAGTATCTCATTACTAACTGTTCCAGGCTACGGGAATTGGTTTGCCTACTAGGGGATTGTAGGTGTGATCTGTCATGGTTTTGCGGCACTTTCGATGCCTGAAACTTGGAATTGGAGTATGTTCTTTCGCGATTTTTAGTAGATTTGATGTATTTTTGAGTCATGTGCAGGAAAACAAGGTTTGGTGACTAAGTGCAGAAAAAGATTGACATTTTGGCTGAAACTGACTTCTACGACTCAACTCCACGAGTCGTAGATAATTTCACAAGCCGTGAAAGTCAGTCATGGAAAGAGTATTGCAGATTGTGCTGGAGCCTGAGTTCTACGGAAGGTTTCCACGAGTCATGGACCATTTCACGAGTTGCAATCCCTGTCTGTGAAACCTGATCAGAGAAGGAGAAAAAGGTCTGAGATCCATGAATTAACTCCATGATCCATGATTCAAGTCACGAGTTATAGAATGACCTCGTAGAAGGGAACCCGCAGGATGACAAAACCTCTGAGTTTCACGAGTGGTGATGATGACCCATAGAAACTTTGATGGACTGTAGACTGTGTCCGTGAAAGCTGCCGATTCCAATTTTCCTTGTTTAAACACTACCCTAGTCACTCCTCTCCTTGATTACAACTCTTAAAACTGTTACTTGTTACTTGTTCGAATCTGAATTACAATTTCTACTTGTTACTTTAAAAAAACACTTCGTAGGGAAATAAACGGCTAACAGCGTGAGTAAACATTAATTGACACTATTCCTACCATATTCCCTGTGGGATCGACCCCAACCTTCGTTGGGTTCTATATTTGAACAACGACCGCTTATGCTTCTAAAATGAGGTGTAATTTGGGTGTATCAAATTTTGGCACCGTTGCCGGGGAATACAGTTTAGGATTAAGAGAGATTGTGTTTATTTTACTATTAGTCCTTATTTATTGATTTTACTTTTTCTGTTGTTTTTGTTTTGTTACACAGGTTGCACACTTGTGCATGCCCAGTACAAGGAGTCAAGGCAATCCCTTGATCCCATATGATCCTGAACTCTCTAGAACTCTAAGAAACATGGCTAAAGAGGGAGTTTATGAGACACCAAAACAGGTCACAGCTCAGTTGTTGGCCGAAGAAGAGCAGAGGAAAAAGGCAGGGGAAGATGCCCTTGCTGCTGAATTTGCTCAAATTGCAGCATACCTTTCAGCTCGAAATACGACAGCTGAGCAAGCAAGGCAGGCACGACAACAAGCTGCTCGTAAAGCCGCACTCGATACACAAGCTGCAAGAGATGAGGCAGCAACTCAACGGAATTTGCCTTAGAATAGGGACCGACAGATGCAACATCCATGACACGTCCCTTGGTACAATGTTAATAATGATGAGGCAGGGACAATAGGCCCCATAGTATTGACACCGATTCCCGATGGTGTAAAGTTCGATATTACTAGCACTATGATTCAGCTGCTGAACCTGAAGGGATTATTTGTTGGCAAGCCGATGGATAATGCTAACTTGCACTTGTCGAACTTTACGGGGATATACATGGTCTACAACCTTCCAGGAGTGGATCAAGATGATATCAGATTGCAGCTCTTCCCATTCTTATTGACTGGAGAAGCGACACTTTGGCTTGCGGAACTACCTTATGCTTCTATATTTACATGGCTTGAGCTGAGAAATCAGTTTCTAGAGAGGTTCTTCCCTCCATCAAGGATGTTGCAGCTAAAATAGGAGATTTATAATTTCAAACAGCTTCCCACAAAGGATTTGTATGAAACATGGATGCTATTCAATAAGAAGCTGAAGCAAGTTCTAAATCACAGAATATGTTCACACCACTTGATGGAAATCTTCTACAAAGCATTGAATGCAAACACTAAGGCGGTAGCAGATACAGTAGCCGGGGGAGCATTAATGAAGAATACTTATGTTGAATCCTCTGAGATGCTTGATAGAGTTACCAAGACTAACATGGCCTGGCATATAAGAGTCGCTGAAAGCTCGGCAGGAACTTATGCAGTTGCAAAATCCATTGACCATGAAGAATTCCAGGAAATTAAACAGGTTTTCACAACTCTACAAACAACTATGGATCTAATTACGAAACAAATTCTTAATGGCGGTTTGGAGAAGGTTAAGGCTATTGGTTCACAAGGTAGAGCACCGAGGCATGATGAGTAAGACTCTGATGAAGAAGCAAATTATCTGAATGATCAAATGGCGTGTTTCCAGGCCAATAGCCAAGGAAATCAAGGTCGAAACAGGGACAGAGATGGAAACTATAATAGGTTTGGATACAGAGATAGGAGTAGAGGTAGAGATGGTGATTGGAACAAGAGGGATGGCTACAAGAATGATAGAAGTGGTATGTATCCCCTCCTGTAAATCGCAAAGATAGACCTGAACAACCATCCATGAGAGAGCTAATTAACAAGGTATTGTAAAAGGTTGATTCTACGGATAGAAGTATGAAAGAGATGCATATTGAACTCTCAGGTATGAGTCAAATGGTAGAGGCTCATTCTGTCGCCATAAAATAGATTGAGACGCAGATACACTAAATGTCTAGAAACTTGAATCCGCGATAGAAGGGTACTCTCCCAAGTGACACAATTCAGAATCCAAAGAATGATTGACTATTTATGGTTGTAACTACCCAAAGTGGAAAACAGACTATTGACCCTCTTATACCTATAGTTATTGATAAGATGACTGAGCCTGAAAAGGATGATAATAAGATTATGGCAGTCTGAAGAGAAAGATAGTGGTGAAGGTCCAAGTGAGAGGAAGTCTTCTGATGCAAAAGTGAAGAATAAAGAGGTGGCACCAGTCTTGAAGACTATGCTATTTCCTCCTCCACCTTACCCACAGAGATTGAAGAAAAAAGTTGAGGAAGGTAAATTTCACAAGTTCATCTCCATGCTAAAGCAACTTTCAATCAATATTCCTATAGTTGAAGCATTGGAGCAGATGCCTGGGTATGCAAAGTTTATGAAGGATCTGGTGACTAGGAAAATAACGGTTAGTTTTGAGCCAGCTGATAATTTACACCATTATAGTGCAATAGCATCCCATTCTATGGTGCATAAAAAGGAAGATCATGGAGCTTTCACCATTTCTTGAATAATTGGAGCTTTCTACTTTGCCAAAGCATTGTATGATCTGGGTGTAAGTATTAATCTGATGCCACTAGCATTGTTCAATCAGTTGGGCTTAGGAGCCCCCAAACCGACTACAATATGGCTTCTTATGGCAAATTGCACGGTGAAAAGGCCTCTGGGAATTCTCTATGATGTACTTGTGAAAGTTGACACTTTTATTTTCCCTGCAGACTTTGTGATCCTTGACTGTGAGGTTGACTTTGAGGTTCCCATCATTTTGGGATGACCTTCCCTGGCCACCGGATGCGTGTTGATAGATTTAGAGACCGGGTAGATGAAGTTCAGATTGAATGATGAGGAATTTACTTTCAATGTCTATCAGTCTATGAAGCATCATGATGATATGCGTGTGGTTTTAGTTATTGATGTGGTTGATGAGGATCAGCTAATTGTGCCTGTTGAAGAAAGACTTGGTGTAGAAGCACTTTCAGTTGTTATCATGAATTTTGATGGAGACGATATTGAAGAGAATGATGATATGGTAGAAGCATTTATAGGTATGGGGTTTTATAGCTATACTCTAAAGAAGCTTGATTTGGACCTGAAAAATTGACAGACACCGCTTGCTAGACCATCTATAGAGGAGCCTCCCATCTTGGAGATCAAAGCACTTCCGTCTCACCTCTGATATGTGTTCATAGGAGCTAATGACACCTTGCCAGTTATTATTGCTGCAGATTTAGATGAAAGGTAGGTTGAAGCTCTAGTTTCTGTTCCGAGAAAGTTCAAGAGGGCTATTGGTTGGTCTATTGCTGACATCATTGGGATTCTACCTGGAATCTGCATGCATAAAATTTAGCTCTCGCCATATTGCATTCTGAGTATTGAGCACCAGCATAGGTTGAATCAGTATATGCAAGAGGTAGTCAAGAAGGAGATCATCAAGTGGCTGGATGCGGGTGTGGTTTATCCTAATGCAGACAGTAAGTGGGTGAGCCCTGTTCAGTGTGTGCCTAAGAAGGGTGGGATTACTGTAGTCCTAAATGCAAAGAAGGAGTTAATTCCTATGAGGCCGGTCACAGGCTGGCACATATTCATGGATTACAGGAAGCTGAATGCTTGGACTGAGAAGGATCATTTTTCGATGCCATTCATGGATCGGATATTAGACCGTCTTGCTGGTAGAGAATGGTATTGTTTTCTTGATGGTATTCAGGATACAATCAGATCTCAATTTCTCCTAAAGACCAAGAGAAGACCACTTTCATCTGTCCATATCGGACATTTGCTTTCAAGAGGATGTCTTTTGATTTATGCAATGCACCAGCGATATTTCAGTGTTGCATGATGTTTATTTTCTCATACACGGTGGAGGATACTATTGAGGTATTCATGGATGAATTTTTAGTAGTTGGTGACTCTTTTGATGACTGTTTGGATCATCTCAGTTGTGTGCTAAAGAGGTGTGAAGAATGTAACTTGATACTTAATTGGGAGAAGTGTCACTTCATGGTGAAAGAGGGCATAGAGCTTGGCCATCGAATCTCCAAGAAGGGTATAGAGTTTGACAAAGCGAATATAGAGGTTATTGAAAAATTGTCTCCACCAGTTTTTGTGAAGGGGATTCAGAACTTTTTGGGGCATGCTGGTTTCTATCGGAGGTTTATCAAGGATTTCTCTAAAATTGCAAATCCATTGTGCAAATTGTTGGAGAAGGAGGTAAAATTTGTGTTTGATGATGCATATCTGAAGGCATTCGAGTGCCTTAAGGAAAAGTTGATCTCTGCTCCCATTATTATTTCTCCTAATTGATCTTAACCTTTTGAGGACGTTAAATCAAGCACTGCATGGGAGGCAACCCATGAGGTTACTCACAAGGTACCCACGTCCTTTGGGTTTTCTTGCCTGCGTTCTTTCCCTAAGGACTTTTAATTTCTATTGAACTGGCATGTTTAGAATAGGCTGTGTATACTGAAAGAAGAATAGCAACTTAGCGTAGTCTATGGTCTAATTTTGAACTTGATTCTGATTGAAAAATAGATACCCCTCCAAATTTTGTGTGACATGAGATTATCTATTTTTGATAGATGGGCCATTATGGATCTGTGCATGACATTATGTTAATAGATCTGATAAATGGCTTAAGCTAGAGTATGGACCTGATAGTTAGCATGTGATTGGTGTACTGTGTTCCATGTGTGTGTGAGCTGCATTCGTACTTTTCTTGCATTGTGTACCAATCTATAACTTGCCCGGTTAGTCTTGCCTAGGTTGTAGGATAGTTGGTTAGGAAAGGATCATTGGTCATTTTTGAAATAGTCGACTTTAGCCTAAATGACCATCCAAATGATTTAAATACCCCTTGATCCCTGATTTTGAGCCTAAATTAACCCCTTTTGTTGTTTAGCCTAATCACCTTCCCTATTTTCTATGAACTTTCAGTTTGGCACTTGTCCCTCCTTGGACATTGTGCACCTCAACTCTGGAAAATCGCCTAAGTTGAGGGTGGCTACTGTGGAGGTAAGTGTAAAATATGGGATATGAAAAGAAAAGGTTAGTGATAAAAAAGAGTAATAAGGGGTATGGAGAAAAAGAAAAAGAAAAAGAAAAAGAAAAAAAAAGAAAATAGAAAGAAAAGATAGAAAAAAGAAAAGAAAATGATAAAAAAAATTGAGTCTGAAATAAAAGTCGCACCCGTCACTTGATGAAAAAGAAAGAATAGAAAAGAGAGGAAAGAAAAGAGTTGGTCTAAAGGGTGGAAAAGAAATAGCATAGTGTCAAGGAAGGCTTAGTCACTATTTCCCAAATCTACCATACACGTCCCCGAGCCTACGTTACAAGCCAAGTAAAGTACTATAGTGATCCTAACCTAACTGTTCAAAAATCGAGGCATAGAAAATAAGGGCAAGCCTATGATATTGTACATGCATTGCTTGAATATCTTTGTGAGTGTGAGTGTTCTAGTTCAGTTCCAGATATTTTGACTATATTATTGTGCGATTGGGACTTCTTTGTGGTAAGGGCACTAGAGTAACATTGATTATCTGATTGTTAGGGTAAGTCTCATATGTGTATGCTATGTCGTCTATTGATAGCGTAATGTCGTCCATGGATCCTCTTGTGTTGTCTTGATAGACATAACTTGTGCACTTGTTTTGTATTGAAAAGGAGGGGGATATTTGTTGTGGGCTGAATTGTTCAATCATATGACTGCCGTTGTTCCTAGTTTACTTTTACTCAAGCATCGTTCTAGGATAGTTTTGTTTTATCTCTTGAGGACAGACAACATTTTTAAGTTGAGGGTGTTGATGTGCCATGGTTTTGCGGTACTTTCGATGCTTGAAACTTAGAATTGGAGTATGTTCTTTAGCAATTTTTAGTATATTTATTGTGTTTTTGAGTCTTATGCAGGAAAACAGGGTTCGACACTAAGTGCAGGAAAAGATTGATATTTTGTCTGAAAATGACTTCTATGACTCAACTCCATGAGTCGTAGATAATTTCACAAGCCGTGGAAGTCAGTCGTGGAAAGAGTATTGCAGATTATGCTGGAGCCTGAGTTCTATGGAAGGTTTCCACGAGTCGTGGACCATTTCACGAGCCATAATCCCTACCCATGGAACCTGATCAGAGAGGGAGAAAAAGGTCTTAGATCCACGAATCAACTTCATGAGCCGTGATTCAAGTCACTAGTCATAGAATGAACTCATAGAAGGGAACCCGCAAGATGACAAAACCTCTGAGGTTCACGAGCACTGATGATGACCCGTAGAAACTTCCACGGACCATAGATTGTGTCCGTGGAAGCTGCCGATTCCAGTTTTCCTTGTTTAATTAGGAGAGGATTTCTAATGTCTATAAATACCTTTCCTAGATTTTCTTTTACTTTTTATGCTCGATAATTTATAGGAAACATATTTATAACATTGTGATCTTGGTTTGTTCTTGGTTTTGAGAGATAATCACATTCATAGTTCTTTATTCTTGATTTCACCTTCATCTACTCAAGTCTATGGATTTCTTTACTTCTTATTGTAAGTATATGATCATGAACGCAAAAATAACTTCTCATTGTTTACTTATAACTATGAGTAGCTAAATCCACAACTAGGGTTGTGGGAACCATGAAGGATTAACGAAGTAGGCAAACTACTGGGTGATTCTAGGGCGGTGTTTATGCATGTATTATTCTTCCCTTCGCTATGATTGCTTTTTAATGATTGCCAATGTTAGAACTCACCTTATTCTTACTTGTCGGACCAAGGAGGTAACGAATGGGAAAAGGGATGTTTACAATGGAGATTTGAGGCTACCAACCCTTATCTAATAACTTGACCTTGTTTGAGAATAGCTAATCTGGGATCAAGGGTAAGGGTTAGTAAAACATACACCCGCGGTCGGACCAAGGCGTGTGGTGAAATTCATCTATCTAGAGGACCAACTATTTAGGTGAACCTAACTTACCGATCTTGCATGTTAATCACCAACCTAGTTTACTAAGTATAACGCCTTACTAAGTTATGAGATTATGGGGAACACTACCCTAATCACTCCTCTCATTGATTACAACTCTTAAAACTGTTACTTGTTACTTGTTCGAATCTAAATTACAATTTCTACTTGTTACTTAAAAAAAACCTTCGTAGGGAAATAAACGGCTAACAGCGCGAGTAAACACTAATTGACACTAGTCCTACCATATTCCATGTGAGATTGACCCCAACCTTTGTTGCGCTCTATATTTGAACAGCGACCGCTTACGCTTTTAAGAGGAGGTGTAATTTGGGCGTATCAAGGTTCCATCATGACCTAAGAAATAGGATCATGATAGCTTGGTGTCTGAGCTCTAGGTTCTCTGGTATCATGGTACAGAAGCAAGTGTCTAACTAGAGTCTCGCATATCAGTATGATGACATCTGTATCCTATCTACGGGAGGCTACAGGGCATTACTAGGAAAAATTCCATCTTCTTATCTCCTTATCGTACGTTCCTGGCTCTATCGACCTCTAAACTTTATTTGTTTCATTCCTTCTCAGATGCCTAGGATGAGTTTGACAGTGGGTGGTGTCGAGGCTTCTGTGCCTATTGCTTTAATCCTTCCGTCAATGCCAGAATTTCAGAGTGAGAGTTTATCATATTAGATAGAGGTGTGGTTCCAGCCTAGCTTTTGGTAGGGTTTCATGCTACCTTAATTCTTTAGGACATTGTGGCTAGGACTCCGAGTCCTACGGTAAGTGTTTCAGTACCTCAGGTTAGGGCAGTACCCAGTTCTTTGAGCGGTGCTTCAGTTAGAGTTGAGCATCCAGTTTTTCAGTATGGTTGTATGACAGTATTAGAGTATAAGGCGAGGTTTCACGATATGGTTAGGCGTACTTCTAGGACTGTGTCTTCAGAGTTTGAAAGAGTTCAGAGTTTTATTAGAGGTTTGATTTCACCACTCTATTTGGTGAACAAGCAGTTGGGACTACCTTTCTTCAGGTGGTCGACCATGCTTGGGCTATTGAGGGGTTATGCCGTGAGGCTTATGGAGGTAGTTCTAAGAGGCATCATTTCCAGGACTATTTCTGAGGTTCCCAGTCTCAAGGTAATTCTCTGCTAAGGATCGGGTCCATTGCTTCTTATATAGCATACCAATTTAAGATGCTCCATAGGTTCCAGAGGGTGTTTGTGTAGAGCATGTTGAGCAAAGTAGACGTGGTGCAGGTCGGGGTTCCCGTGGTTTGCATTCAGAATGTGTAGGCTGAGGTGGCCGGTTAGGCACATGGAGTGCTTCCCGATTGACTTCATTCAGTGAAAATTATTTTAGTACGGTGAGCGTGGATACTATGTTAGGGATTGCCCTACGATCGCGTATCCCAGTTAGCTTGGTTGTTATGTGGTTGGTCACTTTTCCAGAGATTGTCCCCGATGAGGGACTATCGAGCCTTCAGCTTTGACTACTCAGTCCAGAGTTAGACCCCGTAAGTCCGATGCCCCTCTTGGTGGGCTAGAGGTAGAGGTTCCTGATATTTATGTTAGAAGTATGGCTTTTGTTACCATTAGCTAGTGTTGGCGTTATTTTCTTTGCAAATCTATTCATTTTCGTGTTAATGCTTATATGCCTGCCTGTTCTTTGTTTAGTTGTTTTACTACTTGAGTTGTAGTGTTTATGCATATGATTTCTCGATAGATTATTCTTTAGTAGTGGATGGGGTGAGTTATCCTTGAGAGGTGATTACCCAGAGTTATGACTCATGGGTAGGTCTAGTTGGCCTTGTTTCTAGTTTTGTGTGACTACCTGGAGTTGTGACTCGTGGGTAGGTCTAGTGGGCTTCTTATTTGGTTTTGTTGTAGTTCTAGAATTGGTATGAGTTGTTTGATTTCTAGCGGTCTTGGGTGGTTATTGACTGGGCCATTCTCCAGTATTTACTAGTAGTCCATCTGTTGGTTTGGTGTGATACCAGTGGTTATGTGCCAGAGATTGTCATTTTGTCTTAAGGAGATTTGTGTTGGTTATGCAAGCGGGTACTAGATAGTTTTGCTCTTCCCGAGGGATTAGAGTTGATCCTCATTATCTTGGTTGGTTTTGGAAGTTGGCTTGTGAATAGGATGCTCCCGTGGTTTTCTTCTGTTTCTAGTCTGGTTGGGTTGTTTTGATTGTTTTCCCCAGTCCCAGAGGGACGAGTTTGGATCGTAGTATTCTTGTGGAGATTTAACCATAGCATGGTGGTTGAGTTATTGACTGTGGCATGATGGTTGAGTTTTGACTATAGCATTGCGATTGAGTATTGATCGTAGCATTTTGGTTGGGTTGGGCATTTGACCTATTCTTTTCCTGCCTTATCGAGTGTTACCAGTAGAGTTGTGGGAGTTAAGGGCATCGCTCTAAGATCTCTGTGAAGGAGTTTGTAGAGTTCAGTGTATCCTTGAAAAGGGTTTCATTTGATTTGCAAAGTAGGGTGATGACTCATTGCTTATATGTGCGGATTTTAGGTAGCTGGCTGAGATGACTCCTTGTGCGTGTGCATGTGTTCTAGTAGCTGACTGAGACAACAACTGAGGGTTTTCTTGGGTTTGTGTGTGGTGACGTGATTCGATTGACTACATATTGCAGTGGCTTTTCTTTGATAGGTTCGAGGTCAAGATTCTTTCCCTTAAGAGTTCGAAGTAGTGGCCATTTCCAGTACTACCTTTGGGATCTTGTTGCATCGACTGTGGTTTCCTCATCATACTTTTTGGAGGAACCAAGTCTCAGTAGCATCTACGAATTGGGCAAATTGTATATTCAGAGCTTAGTTGGCTCCAGTTCATATAAGTCTTCATCAGTAGTGTATGGGTTTACTCAGAGGTTCGACAGGGGCATTGATTAGCAATTAGAGTTGGGTTTCAGAATCGTGGGCTACCAGGCTATATCAGATGGTTCGTGGAAGGTTCTCTTGGGTTGCAGCATCTTTGGACCGGAAAGCAGTGATTACGGACAACTTAGCTTTTCTATCTCAGTTTGGAGTGGTTGTTGGCCTTGGACATCCAGTTCTTGGCTAACCGTTTGATTAGGTTGGACCTGCCAGATCCCAATGGTGTTCTTGTCAGTGCGAGGTCCATTCTAACTTGGTTGGACAGATTCATCAGCGTCAGTTTGAGGATCAGCGGGTGTATGTTGTATATGATCAGGTTGTGCGGGGTTGAGACCAGTGGGGCTATTTTGGATTCCGATGGTATTTTGAGATTGATGGTCACCTTTGGTATTTTGAGGGTTAGAGTATTTATTTGGTCGATGCTCCGATAGGTTGTCTGTTATATGGGATTCCAGCGTTGATCAGACTCGATCGGTGTAGGCCAAAGGTTGTGGCATGTGAAATGCTTTCAGAGTTGGTGATTTGTGTACTGGTACAGTAGACTGGGTGGTTTTGATCCAAAGGGGTGAGTTGAAGGTCTATGCAAATTTTCAATAGCTAGATGGAGACCTTGGGTTTGGGACATCTTTTCCTTTGTGTAAAGGGTGTTTGACTTGATATTTGCGGCATGGTGGACTTCATTCACAGGTGAGACTAGTAAGGTGATCCTGAATCTGAATGGTGTTCGAGTATTTGGAGCAGCAGCGGTACTTCTAGGGCTTGGAGCTTAGTTGTTGGATACAGACTTTGTGGTAGGCTTATCGCACTCCTTGCGGGGTTTTGGCTTTGGTTTGGGTCTTTGGGTAGGTAGCCCTAGTTCATTCACTTCCAACTGGTTCAGCTTTGGTTCAGCGAGATTTTTTCGTTCAACAGTTGGGAAATTTCTCCATTGACATAGGGTGTTCATACATGTCTTTCCCAACCCTGGTATGCAAGCTTCAGTCGAGTTCTGATGGTTGGTTCAGATGGTTTCAGGTAACGAGGCTGGTCTTAGCAAAAGTGTTCGCCCGTTGGTCGATGGTTAGTCAGGGTAAAACTACTACAGTTTTCGAGGATGTTCCTTGGATTAGTATTTTTGGATGTCAAAGGATAGTTAGCTATATCTTGGCTTGGATAGAATTTGAGTATAAAGGTGACATCATTTGTGGCGTGCAGCAGGAACTACGTATCTCTGATAGGTCATTTGATGTTTTGAGGGTGGCTCGAGTGTTCGACTTGTGTAAAGCTTCATGATTATGGTGCAAAGTATTCAGGTCAGTATAAAGGGGTTTGCGAATCTATGAGTTCATGAGTTAGAGGTTTTGGTTGGTGATTTTCTGGGCGAACTTGGTTGTGGTATCAAGGATTTGAGTTCTATGTGTTGATCGCCTTGGTTCTATTGGTTTTGGTGTTGTGGCGGTGCATTCCAGTTGAGATTCCTAAGGTTCGTTTTGGTTGATAAGCCTTTGGAGTTTTAGAGTTAAAGGTTGGAATCTAGCTTGGCTAGAGTGAAGTTAAGGCTTGGTTGCCTTTCTTTGGTTCTATTTTGTTAGGTACCGTCCAGTCGAGGAGGCTACCCGAGTCTTTCGAGAGAGTGGTGCGGGCTTTGTATCCGCAGTTGTTAAGTCTCTGGTGCTTCTTTCTTTCTTGACTTTTGAGGATGAACGTCCTTTTTATTAGTGGATGATGTAATGACCATTTTGGCGATTCTTGTGTTTTCACCTTCTTTGTACTGTTAGAGCTTGCCTGTAGTAACCCCAAGTCATTTATGGCTTGTCGGGGCCGGTAGTTTAGTGCCCGAGCCATTTGTTTCCTCTGTATGGCCATTTTCCTATTTTAGAACTTTAACTTAGGAAATCATTGACTTCGGTCAACATTCTTGGTAATTGTGCTCAGAATCAAATTTTGACAGTTCCGTTAGCTCTCGAGAGTGAACTTTTATGTAGGTGAACCTTTGGTCGGGATCTGGGTGCTTTTCAGCTTGGAATTCTCTCTTGTTCTGTGTTTTTATGCCAGTTGGGCTTGTTTGGTTGACTTTGGTCAATATTTGGAGAAGACAGCCTCGGATGAAAATTCTGCCAGCACTGTTAGCTCTGGAATGTTGAGTTTGGGATAGGTAGTTGGTTGGTTCAGGTCCTGGGTGAGTCGAGCTCATTTTGGATGTTCGATTGGCATTAGCTAGTATTGACTTGAGTCAACATTTACTCTGATACGACCTCGTATAGAAGTTTTATCGATTTTGTTGAGTCTGTAACATCGTTTCCACTCTAATAGCATATTTGGTTTTTGAGTATCGAGTTTCGATTGTGCCTGGAATGCCCCATAGAAGTTTTTAGCATTGCTGGTTTTTGTTGCAGGCCAGACCTTCAGTGCGATCTCGCCCGGCCAGCGCGATAGTGCCCACCCGCCTGCAGCGCGATGGCACATTTCCTGTGCGATGGCGCCTTGGCGCCTGCCTGCCCTCCAGCGCAATATAACTCCTTTAGCACGATACCGCTGGATTGTGCCCAGGCCTATAAAATTCTCTTACTTCATTTTTTCAGCCATTCTTTCAATGTCTCTCCTCTCTAAAAAATCATTTCTCTCATTAGAATCTGCTCCAAATTGGTATAAGCTTTGGGGAATTCATCAATATATTGATTAGTCTTGCTCCCTCTTTGATTTGATAAGTTTTCTTCTTCCCCAAATGCTTCTTCCCCATGGTTTAACCTCCATTCTTGTACCTTCTTGAGCTTGGGGAAAATTCTTGATTGTAGCTGCTCATTTTTTGTTGCACGCTCGTGGGTTCGGAAAAGTCACTTCTTTGGCGTGTTCCATCTCTTCGTGGTAAGTAGTTCTTGCTTTAGTTTCTGGTTTTATTCTTGAAAATCCTTCTTTAATTTCTCTCTTGAGTGGGCTATTTTGAGCCCTTTTTCTTGGCCAAATTCGCTCAATCTTGGAGAAGGCACGCTTGGGTTTGTTGTGATTATTGTGCTTCTTTTGGGGCCCTCTTGTGACCCAAATTTTGACCCGGCTATAATTATAGCAATATGGGTATCTTTTGCTTTGTTTTGACACATAGAATATTGTTTTGATAGTTTGTTTGCAATTTAGGGATTCTCAGCGCAGTTCGAGCTGGGACGACATCATTCCTGCAACTAGTCATCGAACGATAGGTAGGTTATGGATTTCCCTACCTAGACTCTGCGTATATAGGCCATAACTGCATTAATTAGTATCCTTGGGTTGTTTGTTATAGGTTGGTACCCCAGACCTTATTTGTCTCTTCTATCCGATTTATTCTTACGTTATTTGTAGTACTCATTGTAGTATTGTGATATTACCCTTGTGGCCCCGTGTGGCCGTTGTATAAGACTCTGGACCATAGATGGTGGGATATTTGGGAATGTTCGCGAGTCCTGGACATCGTGATGTTACTTTAGGTTGGTTATCTATGTTGTAGAGCTGATTGTGCCTGTGCAGGGCCGATAGGAATGTTTGTGAGCCATTGGGCTAACCTATTATTTGCGAGTATATCATTCATGCAAGGGATTTTCTGCATGTTTTACTACTGTTTTGGCTTCGGGCCTACTATAATTGATTTTCTAAACTTTGCATCGCCCGATGGGCCCATTTTTAGTACAAATGTTTATAAAAAAGGAAATTTGGAAATGATTTATGAAACCTCTTGGAGTAGAGAGCATTTTACGATGGTTTTATCACCAGTTTTCACACTGATACTAGACTCGGTGAGGCCGGATGCTAGACATATATTACTACGTATTTAGACTCGAATATGCTCCGGGCACCCTTTATTAGGGTTATTGAGACTTGATTACTGATTTAGACCTGGATACACTTTGGGTACCCTTTGATGGATTTTTGAGATTACTACTATTGATTTAGACCTGGATTGAATCCGGGCATGTACTACGAGGTTCTGATTTTTGAGCTATACTTTGAGATTCGCATTAGTATATGCTCGCAGAACTCCATGAACCCTGCCATTCCAGGACCAAAGGCTACGGGCCGAGTGTGCCAGAGGAGGGGTATATGGCGGAGTTGAGGTATACGGGCCGTATCCTTCCATGGATCCTGCCTCTATTAGTCCTCTTAGGTACCAGAGAGGGTAACATATGGGTTACTATCACACGGCTTCCATCACATCATCATCATCATGCGTATTTTATTCGGATTCCACTCTTATTTACTGTGTGCTCAGTGTAAGCTCCGGTAGTATGGGATGCCGGAGGATTCTTTTTTACTTGATTGTGTTCCTCAGTTGTATGGGCGGCCATTGGGACTGTAGGTAGATTATATTACTCATGTCGTATTATAGAGCTTGTTATGTCTTCGGTTCTTGGCAGTTTAGTGGGTTCTAGCCTGTTGAGGCTTCGATTGTTGGATTGTTGGTTTACTGATGGACTAGTGGTTCCTAGATTGTTGAGGCATTGTTTTTGTGGCCTTCTGAGTATTTATGGGTTAGCGGATCCTGCCCTTTTTCCTGGTGCTGATTAGTGGTTTCGGTTTCCTTGTGGCTTAGTTCATTCTATCCTAGGGTTGTAATGGTGAGATTGCTATCTATTTCTCTGATTCTGAATTGGTGTTTTAGTATGATTCTGTTAGTTATATTATTTCTAGCTTGATTATATTTCCATGCTTTCGTTCATTCCCTTTTCTACTTGAGGTTACCATTATACCGTCATTTTCTCAACTCTCTCTTATATATTGTTGTTGCAAGGGATCCAAGTGCGTTTTTATTTCCTTCACCTATTTCTGTATATATCTTCTGTGGGCTAGAATTGTATGTTTGTAATTCTTATTGACTTCTATTCGTGCTAGTTTCCATGTGCTTTCTCTATCGCTTCTATGACTGCTTCTTTGCTATCTGCTATATTACTGTTATTATATCTTATATGTGCTCAGTCGGCTGATGATGCCTACTGGGTACCCGTTGCTTAGCAGTTGGTGCTCATACTACACTTCTGCATCTTTTTGGTGCAGATATTAGTGTGAACTTTCGCTATTGATCGCGTGGAGACTCGTGCAGCTTTTGGATATTCGAGTCTAGGGTGAGCACCTGCCCGGGGCTTGACCACATCTCATCTTTTGGCACTGTTACTCTTTATTTATTCAGAGACATTTGTACTTATTATTTTGTTACTTCTAGCACTTGTATTCTATTAGAAGCTCTTGTACTATCGATACCAAGTCTTGAGGTTGGTGTAGTTTCTTTATGTATATATATTCAAGGTTTTCCTTTCGCACTGTCTTTATCTTATATCTGTTTCCACTTATTTCTGCTTATTGTGCGTATTGATTAGGTAGTAGCCCATTACTAACCGTTCCGGGCTACGGGAATTGGTTCGCCTACTAGGAGAGTTGTAGGTGCCATCATGATCTGAGAAATCAGGTCGTGACACCTATCACCTCCTTCAGACTTTGAAATCTTTTTTTTGTGAACCAGTGGGTCGATAAAAGCTTACACCTCTCTATCTTGAAACTTTTAAGAATATCCCATGCATATTTTCTCTGAGAAATGAAGATTCCATCAGTAGCTTGAAGAACCTCCATTCTGAGAAAGTAATTCATTTCATCCAAATCTGACATTTCAAACTTGGTCTCTATTTCTTGCTTGAACTGATTCACCATAGCTTCATTACTTCCTATTAACATAAGATCATCAACATAGAGTGAAAACACAACCACATATCCACCTTTAGCCTTTATCACATATAAAGTGGCTTCATTTTTTCACTTTTTTTGAAGCCACAATGGATGAGATGAGCATCAATCTTACTGTACTAGGCCCGAGGAGCCTATTTTAATCCATACAATGCCTTATGCATCCTGTAGACATTATTCTCCATTCCTGCAACTTGAAAGCCTTCCGGTTGGTTGACATAAATCTCCTCCTGCATTAGTCCATTTAAGAATGCCGATTTCACATACAGATGATACAACTTCCAATTTGATTGAGCTGCCAAAGCAAATAGAAGCATTATTGTATCATGTCTTGCAATAGGTGCAAATGTGTCTCCATAATCCATACCTGCAACTTGCACGTAACCTTTCACAATAAGCCTTGCTTTGTATTTATAAACTGAACCATCTAATTAAGTTTGGTTTATAAATCCATTTCACTCCTATTACATGTCTGTCTTTGGGTTTATCAACCAGCTTCCAAGTTTCATTCTTCTCTATCATACCAATCTCCTCCTTCATAGCTTCAATTCAAACTTCATGTCATGATGATTCTGGATAGGTACTAGGTTCCGAGATTGCAACATTGTATCTTTCATATATCTCATAAAGGGACCTTGTCCTCAAAATTGGCAAATCAAGTGAGGATTCCCCATCTGATTCGTCATCTTCTTCCAGATTTTTAGAGCTAAATGATTGTGTTGCAGGCAACATATGCACATTCTGAAAACCTGTATTTTCTTTCTCAACTTTCTCCTTATCCTAGCTCCAATAAGCATGCTCATCCACTACTACATCTCTTCTGATGGAAATAGTTTTTGTTTGCAAGTTGAAAACTCTATAACCCTTGGCTTGCAATGAATAACCAATAAAGATTCCCAGTTCACCTTTCGGCTCAAGTTTACTTCTTTTGACTAACGGAACATGAGAATAGCATATCGACCCAAAGATTTTTAAGTGTTTGGCAGATGGTCTTGTTCCACTTCATGCCTCAATAGGAGTTTTTCCATCTATAGCTTTAGTTGGGAGCCTATTTAACAAATAAACTGCAGTAGAAACAGCTTCTGCCCAAAAGATTTGCGGTAGTTTCTTTTCAAACAACAAACATCTAGTCATTTCAACTACAGTCATGTTCTTCCTCTCCGAGACTCCATTTTGTTCGGGTGAATAACTTACTGCCAGCTTGTGATCAATCCTCACATCTTTGCAATACTTATTGAACTCATTTGAAGTGTATTCACCCCCATTGTCCGACCTCAAAGCCTTTAGCTTACAACCACTTTGTTGTTCAGTTAAAGCTCTAAATTTCTTGAAAACTGAAAATACTTTAGACTTGTTACTCAGAATATACACCCAATTCATCCTTGTTAGGTTGTCAATAAAGAGCACACAATATTTATTTTGGCCCAAAAATGATGTCTGCATAGGTCCACACACATCAGTGTGAACTAGTTCAAGTTTTTCAGTTGCCCTCCAGGTAGCACTTTTAGGAAATGTTTTATTGTGTACCTTACCCATCTGACATGACTCACAAACTTCTTTAGAAAGTGAGATCTCAGGTAAATCCTTAGTCAAGCCATTTTCATACATAGACTTTAAAGTAGCATAGTTAAAATGTCCATATCTTTTTTGCCACAACCATGACTCATCCGTACTAGCAAAATTTGCACTATCAAAACTCCTATCTAAAGGAAAAGTTTTATCCACCATTTCTACTTTAACAATCAAACTATCTTCAGGGTCAAAAACCAAACAATGCTTGCCCTTAAAAAATAAGGAATACCCTTTAGACATCATTTGAGCAACACTTAACAGATTACATACTAAACAGGGAACATATAACACATCATGTATAAATTTTGTACCTTATTTAGTCTGAAAGGCAACTGAACCCTTTCCATGTGCATCTACTATTTCACCATTTCCCATCCTTACTTTAGTTTTAATTGACTTGTCAAGTGTATAAAACAGGAGCTCATTGTGTGACATATGACTCGTACATCCACTAGCTATGAACCATGAGGATTTTTTGGTTGTGTTTCTTCCATGAGAAGCCATAAATAAGCTTTCTTCTTCCTTTTCCAACTTTTCAGTAAAATTTGATTGCTGCACATGGTGTTGTTGTGGTTGATTCTGCTTGGCCCTACAATTCTTCTCAATATGACCCAGTTTTCTACAAAATCTGCATTGAATCGATGGCTTCCCTTTGAACCAACAGTCCTTTTCTTGATGATTGGTTCTTTTACAATGGCTGCAAGGTGGAACACTTCCTTTCTTTGGAAACTCCTTCTATGGCTTTCCTTTTGCTACTTTATCTCCTTCCATCTTTCTATTGTCCTTCACAGGCTGCTTGCCTTTGTTCTTTGCTTGAAATGCCACTTTTGTTGCTTCTTCATCTCTTATACTTGCTCTTTGTTCTTGGGCTTGCAACTTGCTGATCAGTTTTGCTACTGATAAAGTCTTCAGATTACAAGATTCCTCTATTGCTGAAATCTTGGATTCAAACCTTGCTAGTAAGCTTATCATCATCTTCTCCACCACCTTTGAATCTGGAAAGGTTTCACTAAATAGTCGTATCTTGTTTATAATTTTCAGAAGTTTGGCAGAGTACTCTTTCACAGTATCTCCTTCTTTCATCCTTAACATCTCAAATTCTCTTTTGAGAGTTAAGAGTTTGACAGTCTTCACTCTGTCACTTCCATCGAACTTCTCTTTTAACTTCTCCAATGCTTCTTTAGGTGTTTCACAAGCCATTATTCTTGTGAAAATTACTTCTGAAAGTGTTGAATGAAGACATGTGAGAGCCTTTGGTTTCTTGGACTTTGCATCTTCATAAATCTTCATCTATGCAACAGTTGGGTTTGGTCCAAGCGGAGGGGGATCATCTAACTTTCAATTATTTCCCATAGACTAAGAGCTTTGAGATAAGCCTTCATCTTTATCACCCATATGTGATAATTTTCTCCTGTAAACATAGGAGGGTTTGCACCCAAGAAGCTGTTGGATGTCATGTTACTGCTGCTCAGCTCTCTCCCCTTAGAAGAACTGAAGAAAAACTTATATTTTTGCCTTCACAGATCCTCAAGAAGAAGGGCTCTTGATACCACTATTAAAATTTGAGACTAAAGAGAAGGAAAAGATAAGGTTCAGCAGAAGCTTTGTCATTCATACTTCATATTACAAAAAGGCACACAGATATATAGTTACATAAGCTTTCAAAAGTTAATAGAGGAGCATACCTCCAACCACTCTTACAAGACATATTCCATAAAATAAGAACTACCATTCCTTTACAACTAAACATAATATTTTTTAAAAAAAAAAATATTAAACAAAAGACTATCTAGAAAAATCTCATATTCTAACAATCACTTCACGGTGTTAATTCACTTACTTGTTAACTCTAACCTCCCGTACTATCATATTTAGCTAGAGAAGATTATTTGGACTAGGATTACTTAAGCAAGGTAACCCCTATTTCTCCACCTAAAAGGTACAGCCATATTGGTGCATTAGCCACATTATATTGACGGGAATAGTGCACACTCTTCCCTTGCAGCTTATTTGGTTGGTTGTTACCTATTGTTTGGTTCAGGGTTTAGGGTTTAGGGTTTAGGGTTCAGGGTTTAGGATTTATTTTAAATACAATATTTATTTTGACTGTTACTTAAATTTTATTGTGTCATATCGTTAAATCAGTTATTATGCAACAATGAAAAATAATATTTTATGTAACAATCGATTTGATGTAATTATGTTATTACCCTTTTTTCTCATCTTGCCTTTACTTAATTTAATAATTTGTTTTATCCTTTATCCTATTTTTTTGATAATAACACTATCCCATACCCAACGTTTTCTTTGTAATATTATAAGCTTATTCTTCTGACTGGTGATGTGTGATATTGTGAAATGATGAGAAATAATACAATCTATTCAAATATTATATTCCTCAAAATACTACATTACAATATAGTGCAATACCATATAATACAATACATTGGATACGTGATACCTGAAACATTGCTTATCTCTATCTGAATAGGCATATTATGAATCAGATATAGGTTGTGCAATATATACTCGAAAATTTTGGATTACCTGTTATAGTAAATAATGTTAATTCTTGTTAATATTTTGGTTTACCTATTGTACAAGTATAACCTGTAGATAATCGCAGATAAGCATAAAACCATAAAATAAGAAGCTCTACATTGTGGAGAATATCTATGTTGCAGCATTAAAATGATATACACGGTTAATTTATGCAGACTGTCAAAGGCGAATTCAACATTTAAATTTTATAGGTTCAACCTTCAAGGTTTTTAGTATTGAAATTCATTATATTTTTAAATTTATAGATTTATATCTACTATTTGTTACATTTTTAATGAATTTTTACACAAAAATTAAGATCTGCATTAAAAGTATTGAATTTAAATGAATCCAGTAATAATAAATTGCATTAGCCCCGGTAGACTGTTAATCATCCAACTGTCCTTAAAAGGAATTGCACTACTTGCAAGCCTCAACTGGAAGATAACACCGAGACTCCTGTTTGCTAGTTAGAGTTATGCAGATTTAATTACGTAGGATTTAGTTATTCATGTATTAGTTATTCCATCTCATAACTTATATATGTATAGGTTATGCGAGATTCTATATTGCTAACCAAGCATCGTATTTAGTGTGTTGAATTTTATACATAATAAAAAAAAAAGCAATCAAACATGGTACAAGTTATGCAGAATTTAATACATGAATAAATCACCTTCTAACCGGCGAAAGTTACTATATAAGTTGCGCTAGACAAGATTGTATTGTTGTTTTTTGTTTGTTGGATCCAAATGTCTCCTTGCGCGTGCTGTGTCGAGTATAGTTACAATATCAACACAATTGAAAAGTCATTGTGCACTATATTAATAGAGCAATGGATAGGAAGGATGACCAATGTTCTCCTCGCGCGTGCTGTAGGATTTTTTTTAAAGGATAGATCATACATCCTCTTGTTTTAGGATGACCAATGTCAAGGTCACTACTATTTGTGAAAGGAAGAACAAGAAAAACAGGTTGTTCTTGATCTTGCCTTGTGTCAAGAACATTTACTATTCTCTTACAAGGTGGGGTTTGCAGACTGAAACCAAAGTCTATACTTCTTTTTCTTCTTATAACTTGGACCCATGTCCTAGAAAATATGAAAACTTTGCTGAAGTCATTCAGAGTCTATGACAGACTTGTTAGCATTTAGTAATCTATGTTTTAATGATGACAACCTTTGTGCAGGAACAAAAAGGAAAAGACATCAGGACACGAAGGAATTACTCCTAAATCAACAAAGCACATATGGAAGGAATGAAATCAAGGAAAGTTGCATGGAGTACAAACCGAGTCGAGCCACAAAAGGAAAGCACAGGAATCAAGCCATTGATTGAATCTATATGTGAACGTATCTGATACGGACATATAATAATGAATCAATGATCTTCAATCACTAAAATTGATTGAAGAATAAAATCCCTTGGGTTACTTTAAGAGTTATATTCAAATCAGAAAGGAAGATTCTGATTGCCAAGAAATCAGCCTCAAAGATTACAAATCAATATCAAGAAAGGAATACTACATTGCCATTCATATCTGCCTCAAGATCGCAATCAAATCAAGAAATCAGCAAATCATCATTCAAAGTACAACGGCTCCAACCTCAGACTTCCTATAAAAGTAGACAACGGATCGAGTAAAAGAGTGTGCAACTTCACTTGAGCATTACTACTCAGTTCACTCTTTTTAGCTTAGTAAAAACATTGTATTCAGTAAAAATTTACAAGTGTAAGAAAGGAAAAAAGAGAGGTGAGGATAGCTATACGGGTTGAGGCTGTATCAATCCTGAAGGATCTGGAGAAATCCAGATATCAGAACTTGTCACCCATCTGTAACTACAAGTTCTTATAAAGCTCTAAAGAAAACCCTTGTAACCCAAGGGGATTTCCTCCACCCTCCCCCCCCCCTCTCTTGTTTATCAAGACTAGGATATTTTAGCCTGAACAAGATTTACTTTGACCAGTGAGAACCAAAACAGGGAGACCCTCAAGCAGAAAGCTCACTTTTTTATTGAAAAAATTACTTGGGTGAACACTTTTTAATAAATAATTATTGTTTTTAGCGATTTTTTTATTTATTACCATCTATAGCAATATATATCAATACTATGATAAATTTGCATTATGTATTAAAAGTGAATTATGCATGCAATATAAATGTATTATAAGTGTTTTAAAATGTATTATGCTTGTTTGTTAAGAAATTGGCACAATGTATTATAAGTGTATTAAAATGTGTGATAAATGTATTATCCATGGATAAAACTTGTATTATATGTGTTTTATAAATTATTCTCTGCAATATGTATTAAAACTGTATTATAAATGTATTATAAGTGTCCAATGAAAAAAAAAATTATTGCTATAGATGATAAAAAATTTCATAATATAGCTAGTTTCCCTTTTTTATTCGAAACACTTCTCCTACAAGGCCAACCCCATCAGCAGCAAATCATGCATGTTTAAAATTGCTTTAAATTACTGTAATAACTTTCTTTTTAGCCTAATAATTAAGTTGCTTCGGTTTAGGATAATTTGAATTTTAAATTTTCATTACACTGTTTTAGTTTGTTGAGATATTTTAAGCTTTTGAATATTGAATTTATGCAGATTTTTATTGTAAGTTGGCTATTTAAAGTCCTTCTATGCATAAGAAAAATATTGAAAGACATTTTCAATCTTTTTTTGCTGCCCCATCTTTTAAAAAAACCAACAATGCCCCTGCAACTAGTTTATCTTCTCCAGCAGTTGCTGCTAATAGCCCACTTCCCCTTTCTTTTCTCTTTTTGGTTTGCTATCTGGTGTTCAACATCTTGCATTGGAGTCCAACTAATCCGGATTCGCACCGCATAGAGCCCATTCGAGAGAAGCGCTCCCTAACAAGAAATTTTTCTAACTGAGGGCTCGAAACCAAGACCTCTGGTTAAGAGAGGAGTAGCAACATCTGCTGCACCACATCCTTTGGTGGTCACTTGCCCCCGTTAAACAATATACCCAGTGTAGTCCCACAAAGTTGGATCTAGGGAAGGTAGAGTATATGCAGACCTTATCCCACCTCAAAGGTAGAGAGATTGTTTCCAATAGAGAGGAAGATTTCACCTCCACCATTATCTCTTCCTTTTGCTCCTGAAATGCCTCCATTGTTTAATACTGTAACCCCTTCTTATGGACCCATGTGCCAACTTGTATTGCATTTCAGGGTGGTGATGGTCAAGCAGCTGCACCAGCAACAGGGCACCAGACTGCAGGAGATTCTGGGCTTGTGGTGAAGGAGGTGCTGATGGTGAAGCCATTAACACTACTGGACTGTTGTGGCCCATGCTTCTTATGCTTTAAATACTGGCAGAAGTCCAAAAGTAATGGGGGAACAGAAATGCTCATCAGCGCTGTCGATCCATTCTTGCATGATAAGATAAATGGAACTTGGATGCAAATTGCTTGGAGTGAAGATGCTAAAATGAAGAGAATATGGATCAAAGGTTATATATTGTTTATGGACATGTCTCACCTATGGAGCTGGGAATTTAGGAGTTTAGATGAGCCAACAGCACTACAAGTTCTTTGTTTAGTGACTTCCATTTTTCATATTGCATTTAAAAAACAAAAAAAAAGGTGTACGTCCAACACCACCCCTTGTATTTTTGCACCGCTGATGATATAAACCATGATGTTCTGCCAGTTGGATGATTTCCCCGGAAAAAGATGACAAAGCAATTTCTCGACGATGCCTTTCCAGCACCAAATTTCTACTTAAGTGTTACCAATTATAATCAGAGAGCAAGCATATAGATCTGCCATATTTAACTATAGAAGGTATGACTAGAAATAAGAAAAATATTACTTTGAATAATAGGAAAAGAATAAATGAAGAATCTGTCTAGTCCCATACCAGGGACTGAGACTACACAGCTTGATATACCGATAATGAGTACTCCAATCTACCGAGCACTAATCTACTTCTACAAGAACTCCTATAGGTAGAGAGAATTTGCAAACATTATCCCTCGCCGAAGACTCTCACTTGCTGCACCAAATTTGTTCTCTAAATCTACTTCTCCCACAGCATGTGCAGCAGTTTTCAACTGTAAATGCCAAGAGAAAAGTCTCATAATTTGACTCTATAATGTAAGCAAGTGGAGTAGCTGTTTTGTACAAGGGAAAGGAAACGCATATTTCAAAAAATAGTATATTATCACAAGGAAATTCAGAACTACAGGTACTATTGACCTACTTGTTTACCGCAGCTTATTGAACAAATAAGTATGACTAAAAGAAAATTGAATCTTATGGAAGTGCTCTCCTGATGCACCAAGTGGATAGCGATAAACACTGATACATAATAGCTCGAATTATTCATGAACACAACTGAGGTTCTAATGAATTTACCTGGTTTAAAAATTCATCAAGCCTTCTAGCCAGCCGTGTTATGCTACCTTCAAAGATGTCTGTCATTTGTATAACCTCCGCAAAAGATGCACCCTAAGCGAAAGCAATATGCAAATTAACAATTATTAGAGGAAGATGAAATCTCCAGTGTTTCCTGTCTTTAGTTTTTCATTGGGGCAGGGAAAGAACCTAGGTCAACTTTGGAAAGACTCAACGTAAACCTTTTTGTTTCTATAAAAGGTATTTCAGGTAATTGGCAGCCTCAGTCATTTTTAAGCAAAGGACCTCGAATGCAAAAAA
Organism: Jaltomata sinuosa; assembly: GCA_003996215.1. NCBI lineage: Eukaryota > Viridiplantae > Streptophyta > Magnoliopsida > Solanales > Solanaceae > Jaltomata > Jaltomata sinuosa. The sequence continues at coordinate 119,218 of QJPP01001539.1, forward strand.
TGATGCCTTTGAAGATTGAACAGCTTAAGTATCCATCACGTACTAAGACTGAAGGTTGCTTCCATGTATATGATAAACTAGCTTGATTACCATTTCCAACTGACTGGTTTTCTCTCGCCAACAGTATGAGACAAGCTATTAGCTACTTGGGAGGGATGGAAAATGACAGTCACAGAATAAAAAATGTATTTCCCTTGTAGCAATTCAACATTCGCGAAAGTCTTCTAAGTAAATCACGATCCTGAACCTGAACCTTGAGCAAAAAAGATAAACAAAACAAGAATACCACAAGGAGTAACAGCATACAGCATAACCACAACCAACAGTATCCCATGTTTACTCGAGATGCCCACTGGATATACTGGGTATGGCAACTATTCTGATGGCACAGCACTCATTCCAGAAGTATTTGCAAGTAATATGGAGTTTGAAAGGCAATGGTCCCCCCCCCAACCCAAACCCCCAAAACTCTTCTAAGGGGGTGCTTTACAACCTATCAGGAGTGGCCAACAACAAAGAAAGGGGGGGACCTTGAAAGGCAATGGTGCAGCAAGATGATGCCTTATTAATATCTAGTTTTCATTGAATGGAAGAGAATGCCAAACAGGCTTATAGAGAGTTTGACTTGCAGAATGATGTTAACAGCATTCAACAAGACAAATGTACGATACTTGTGCTGGGAAGGAACATAAATCATTTTGGGAAATAAACATGGAACACATCTAATTTACTCACCATTGACCAACAGTAAATAACATCCATTAAGAATGGTCGAACTGATGCCTCCACATATTCATCCACATTTATTTCCAGCTTGCATTCATGTTGTATCTGAAAAGAAGTTGGTGTTATCCATGCTTCTGACAAGTAAATAAAGAAGGCCATATTCGTCTTTCAACTCACCTCTGCTATTCTTCTTGCACTATCTTGTAACTGTTGTAATGGTTTTTCAAGTTCATCTCGTAATTGTATTTTTTCCTCTGATCTGTCACCTGGGATAAAGCAGCTCGCCAGAGCCGCAACTTGATGATGATTAAGATCATTGAATGTACCTGGCCACAAAATTTATACACGATATCAGATATCACTACCCACTCTTTGCACCACCAAGGGAATTCCACAAGATTTTCCAAAGCCTCGCCATGTCCTACTGGAAATTAAACAACATTGAAAGAGCCTGATTGCCTAAGGCGAAGTTACAGCAACCAGAAGATTCAAAAATCGAGTTAGCAAAAGTATGTAGGGATGATCTATACTATAAGGGGTTGTTTGGTGTGAGGTACAAGGTTTAATAGTCCCGGGATAAAATGGAGGATTATTTTATCCTGCATTTGGTTGGAGGTATTAGTTAGTCCCGGGATTATTTATCCCACCATTTATACCATAGTGATGGGATAAGTTATCCCATATACATGGTGGGATAACTAACCCCGGGATTAATTATCCCGGTATAACTTGTTCCCAACCAAGCGACCCCTAAGGCTACAAAGAAATAAAAGAGAAGAATAGAACACATTTTTTGTTTGGCTTCAGCAGGTCTGTAAGTTTAAGTTCCAGAGCAACCAACCATAATTGTATAAATATCTTCTATATAATCTAAGAGACTCGAGTAAAAATAATTCTTTTTTAGCTTCAGAGTTCTATCAAGTTTAAGATCCATGCAATACACCAGAACTGTATATAAATCTCTAAAATGGAATAACACTCAGTTTAATTTGATCTAGTTTCCATTTTAAGCTTCAAAGTTCAAAACAAAATAGCCTGTCTCTCATTTTTTAAATGAAAGCAATTTGCTTCCACATAAACAAAGAAGTTAATATTGCACGCAGATTTCAAACAACAATTACATTACCATTAAACATCAATTCAGTCACGAGAAGTTCGTCTCCAGTGTCTATCAAGCAGGCTGACTGTCCCTTCAACTGCACAACACCATCAGCATCAATGTGACCCAGCTTTTTCAGGACTTGGGAGCGGTTCCTAAGTTCATGCCGAAAATTTTGAAGCTGAAAATTTACCAAATTTAGTTATAAGTAAATAAAATAGCGAAAATCCAGCATAAAGTGTTATAATTGTTAAATACTCTAAGGATCACTTACTTGAAAGTTGAAGACATAGGAAAATCTCAAAACCAAATCTTAAAAAGATGGATAACAACAAGAACAACATACCCAGTGTATTCCCACAAAGTGGGGTCTGGGGATGGTAGAATGTACGCAGAGCGTACCTTTACCTCAGAGGTGAAGTAAAGAGACTGTTTCCGATAGACCCCCGGCTCAAGCCGAAAAATGACCAGAAAAAGACGAAATGAAAGTACAAGAAAATACACTAACCAAAGAAGAATGAAAGCTAATGATTGTGTGCCATGAGATATATAATGTTAGTATTTTACATGAGAAGAACTTAAACCTAGCACATCTAAGAGATCAATGAAGAGAGAAAAACAAATAAAAGGAAAGAAGAAAAAAACTTAGTGTCAACAAGCAAGCAACATAGGAGATTTACCTCTGAATCACGCATTTTTGACTTGAGCTGTTGAATCTCATGGTTCACTTCAGCCTTCCTCTGGAAACTCCTAAGCTGATGTTCATTTTGTGACTGGCCCACATATGCGCAACAGCAAATGGTAAAAGTAGTGACAATAAGTAAACCATCATCTATAGAGGCAAATAGCAAAAGCCTCTAGTTTAGCTCCTCACTGAATAAACAGATCATTCAAAACAAACTTCTTGTCAAACCTTATGCAGTTGATAAGAAAACAACTTCTTCTCAAGTTCTTCAATCTGGTTCACCATATCAACAACTTCAGGATCTTCAATGCCCATGTCCTACAAATTTAAATTAGGAAAAGCAACAAACTCTTGTCTTGATCAGTCGCCCAAAGTTGGAGAATGAACATATAGTAAAAGGAGAAACTACAAACAAACTATTACTTCTGGTGAACCTAAACTTATGTGACAAGCAAAATAAAATATAAAAACGGAATTTTGACCCATACTACAGAAGAACTGTTACTCAGCAACATATTATAGTTCTGTAATATGGAAATTGGCAATGAACTCAGCAACAAGATCAGACAAAGTTACTATAGTGGTTCTTATCAAGATATTTTACTTTTCCCGCTTTATTCTTTTTGTAACTTTTTCTTCCTTTTTAGCTGTGGACTTCTCTTTTTTGCCTTCTATTGAAGTGTGAGACCATCTCATCTAAAAGCTTAAGCTGCTAGGGAGAGCACAATTTTTATTTACTTAATTATATTCTCACACGCCCCCTCACGAGGCCTGATTCTTTTTTTCATGGGCCACGTGGGTGGAACTTCTTTTTGATAGTGGGTGGCAGTGAGATTCGATCCCAAGACCTTTGTCTGCTCTGATACCATATTGAAGTGTGTGACCATCTCATCTAAAATCTGAAGCTGTTAGAAAGACAACAACAACAACAACATACCCAGTGAAATTGCACAAGTAGGGTCTAGGGAGGGTAGAGTATACGCAGACTTTACCACTACCTCGTGGAGGTAGAGAGGCTGTTTCCGAGAGACCCTCGGCTTTGAGTTGTTAGAAAGAGCACACTTTTATTTACTTATTTATATTCTCGCACCTTTTTCTTTTCCCCCCTTGTTGTACCCTCAAGGAAAGGAGGCATCAGCTGCGAGATCTTTTTCCTTTTGGATGAGTAAGATATGAGTTTTAGTATCTTACAAAATAATAATTAAAAAACAACAAAGGTGTATGTATAGTGAAGCTCAGAAGAATACAGGGCCCTATCTCTCATGTAAAGACTTAAAGGAATCAACTAATATATATTTCTACGTCGTATATATCTTTCATTTTGCACTGAAGTGCTATTGATACAGGATTTTATTTTTAGCTTGTGTGCAGCTTAGTTGTAAAAGCATCAGCTGAGAGAACTTTTTTTCTTAATCAAGAATTAATTGACAAATGCGAAGTAGGTAGCCTTAACTACAATGACAGGGCACATCAGTCACCAACATAGGACGTCGTTAAAGGCAGCTAGCTATATGATATTCCCAATCCCTATAAACCAACACAAAGCATATAGAGGATCCAGTGTTTGTTAAGACACACCGTGCCATGTTGCATTACAGTCCTCATTTCCAGCTTTCGACTGAAGTTTTTGCATATACATCACTAGCAATGTTCCTGACACACAGCTCTCAGTCAGATATATATTCCTATAAGCAGGCATTTGAGTGCATTCTCATCAAAAGTTCACACTTCACCAATTTTCAGTGCATTCTCATGAAAAGTTCACAATTTATCAAGCTTTTCGTCAATCACCACTTGGTGTGCTTTGATTAGAAACATAGACAACAACAACATACCCAGTGTATTCCCACAAAGTGGGTCCGGGGAGAGTAGAGTGCACGCAGTCCGTACCACTACCTCAGAAGTGAGGTAGAGAGGTTGTTTCCGATGGACCCCCGGCTCAAGACAAAAAACAGGCTAGAAAAGGACAATAATATAAGAAACAGGAAACAATAGGTAGTAACAAACAACAGATAGTAACAGAAACAAGACTATCACAAAACAATACTACAAACCATCTATCCGGAACACCAAACATTACCAAAACTCCAAGAACCAGAAACTACACGCGTAGCACTACAACTACTAGCACGGCTCCCAAAACAAAGCACACCTACCTACTAGAAGGGCACATCATTTCCTACTAACCTTCTACCCTAATCCGCATTCTCCACACCTTCCTATCTAGGGTCATGTCCTCAGTAAGCTGTAACTGCGCCATGTCATGTCTAATCACCTCCCTCCAATACTTCTTCGGTCTACCTCTACCTCGCCTGAATCCATCCATAGCCAACCTCTCACAGCTCCGCACAGGGGCCTCTGCGCATCTCCTCATCACATGTCCAAACCATCTAAGCCTCGCTTCCCGCATCTTGTCTTCCATCGAAGACGCTCGCACTTTGTCTCGAATATCTTCATTCCTAACCCTATCTCTCCTAGTAAACCCACACATCCAACGCAACATCCTCATCTCTGCCACCTTCATCTTTTGTACGTGAGAGTTCTTGACTAGACAACAATCCGCCCCATACAACATAGCCGGTCTAACCACCACTTTGTAGAACTTACCTTTCAGTTTAGGAGGCACCTTCTTATCACAGAAGACTCCGGAAGCGAGCCTCCATTTCATCCATCCTGCATCAATACGGTGGGTAACATCCTCGTCGATCTCACCATTCCCCTGGATAATAGACCTAAGATACTTGAAGCTACCTCTCTTCTGGATGGCATGTATATCAAGTCTCACTACCACGTCCATCTCAGGTGTCGCCTCACTGAACTTGCATTCCATGTATTCAGTCTTGGTCCTACTCAACCTAAGCCCTTTAGACTCTAGGGTGCGTCTCCAAACCTCCAACTCAGCATTAACTCCTTCACGAGTCTCGTCAATCAAAACTATGTCGTCTGCAAATAACATACACCATGGCACCTCGCCTTGAATTTGCTGCATCAATACATCCATCACCAAGGCAAATAAAAATGGGCTAAGGGACGATCCGTGGTGCATCCCCATCAACACGGGAAATTGCTCTGAGTCTCCTCTCACAGTCCTAACTCGAGTCTTTGCCCCATCGTACATGTCCTTAATCGACCTAGTGTACACCACAGGTACACCTCTAGCCTCCAAGCACCTCCATAGAACCTCTCTGAAAACTTTGTTGTAAGCCTTTTCTAGGTCGATGAACACCATGTGCAAATCTTCCTCTCCCTATATTGCTCCACCAGTCTCCTTACGAGATGAATAGCTTCAGTAGTCGAGCGTCCTGACATGAATCCAAACTGATTCTCAGAAATAGTCATGATCCTCATTAACCTCAACTTCACCACCCTTTCCCAAATTTCATAGTGTGGCTTAACAACTTGATATCCCTATAGTTGTTGCAATTCTGAATGTCACCCTTGTTCTTGTACAATGGAATCATAGTACTCCATCTCCAAGCTTCGGGCATCCTCGTCATCCTGAAAATAACATTAAACAACTCAGTCAGTCACTCCATACCTGCCCCGCCTGTGCACTTCCAAAAGTCCACCGAAATCTCGTCTGGCCTAGTCGCTCTACCCCTATGCATCCTATGAATAGCACCCTTAACCTCATCGACCTTAATACGTTTACAATAACCATAATTGCGATGCGTTTCTGAGTGCTCCAAATCCCCTAACACTATGTTTTTATCCCCCTCTTCATTCGAGAGTTTATGGAAGTAAGACTGCCATATCCTCCTAATGAGCAAGTCTTTCGACATTATAGAAACTATTACAGATTCAGATGCAGGGTACAATAGGAAGGTACTCCTTTGGGTGTGCCGATCGCTGCGCGCAACTTCAGTGAGCAACGGGAATCTGTTTCGGAGATGGAGACTCACTGAACACTCCTATGAGTACTGTTGCATTAAAAAAATACAATGAATATGGGAGGTGCATTAGCATTGTTGCAGTCCAACGTGATGACGGAGTGATATTATCTTGCCTGAGATAGCAGAAAATGCAGGCTGGCACAACACTGCAAGTAAAATCGAGAGTTTTGCAGGTAAACTTAATAATAGCAAGCCAGATCTATGAAAGTTAAAGGAGAACATTTTTCTTAGTTTATTGTTAAATGGACCATAGAGTCATGAAAGAGGAACCAAGGGATGATCAAGAAAGAAATATTGGAATTTTATCAAAGATTATATTAAAAATAACAAACAACAACTTATCAAAGGTTATATTTGAGAATGAAAATTGGAGACCTACACTCAACAGGGGGCATCACTCAAAAATCAACAAAGAGGAAGAATTATGGCTTCAAAGTCCATTTGAAGAAGATGAGTTTATTGGTATTATCAAACAATGTGCAAGTGTTAAAGCTTCAGGACCAGACAGATTTTCTATGGCTTTCTACCAGAGATGTTGGCAAACAACCAAAGCAAATATCATTGGAGCCCTGGAGGTCTTCCACTCATAGGAGAAATTTGAATATGTTTTAATGCCACCTATATAGCATTAATTCCAAGGAAGAGTGATGTTGTTGAATTGAAAGATTGTAGACCCATAAGTCTAATTGGTAGCTTTTATAAGATCATTTCAAAATTACTGACAGACTCGAAAAGGTGATTCACCAGCTGGTGGACAATGCATAAATGGCTATCAGATGCAGTCAAATCATGGATGCAACTCTCATCGCCAATGAATGCTTAAATTCTAGACAGAAAGGAATTGCTCCGGAGTCTTATGTAAGCTCGACACTGAGAAAGCTTATGATCATGTTAATTGGAAGTTTTCAATCAGCATGCTCAAGAATATCAGCTTTGGTAGGAAATGGGTCTATCGGATACTTCTTTGCATAAGCACAGTTAAATATTTTTTCCTAGTCAATGGACCACCAGAAGGCTTCTTTGAGGCCTGCAACAAGGAAACCCTATACCACCTTTCCTATTTATAATGGTGATGGAATGCTCCAGTTGTATGTAGTTTATGGAGTGACTGGATAAAAGGTTTCAAAGTTCATAATACTCTAGTGATTTCTCACTTCTTGTATGCAGATGATACATTGGTGATGTGAGATGTTGAGGTCGATTAACTTAAACATTTGAGGGTGATTCTAGTAGTCTTTGAAGCTGTCTCTAAGCTTCCTATTAAAGAAGTTAGTTGTAAAATTAGGTCTTGGGCCTAACTCATACCCCAAAAGCTAGCTTAAAGGGAGGAGGATTGTCCAAGCCTTATAAGGAGACCAATTACTCATTCCATATGCGATGTGGGACTCTTAACACTCCCCCGCACGCCCAGACCTAGTTAACTGGAGCGTGGACAATATATAATATGGAGGCCCAACATCGGTAAACAAAGAATTGAAATGGGTCTGACTCTGATACCATGTAAAATTAGGTCTTGGACCTAACTCACACCCCAAAAGCTAGCTCAAAGGGAGGAGGATTGCCCAAGCCTTATAAGGAGACCAATTACCCATTCTATATCCGATGTGGGACTCTTAACATTAGTTATATCTCGTTAATGAAGTCACTAATTGCTGCATTCTGATTTCTCACTTGTTGTATGCAGATGATACTTTGGTGATTTGAGATGTTGAGGTCCATTAACTTAAACATTTGAGGGTGATTCTAGTAGTCTTTGAAGCTGTCTCTGAGCTTCCTATTAAAGAAGTTAGTTATATCTCGCTAATGAAGTCACTAATTGCTGCATTCTGACTGCTACCTTAGGCTGCCAAGTTGGTAGCTTACCAGCTACTTATCTTGGATTGTCATTGGGGGCCAAGCACAAAGCTGATAACATCTGGGAAGAAGTGATGGATAAAGGTGAAAAAAGGTAAGTCAGGTGGAAGAAATAAAATCTCCTCTGGACTTCATAAAAAAAAATATCGCCTCTGGAAGGGATTGGTTCTAGTTAATAGCGTGTTGGATTCATTTCCCGCATATGTGATGTCTCTATTTCCAATGCGTACCAAGATTGAGTAAAGAATTGACAAACTTAGGACTTAGGAGGAACTTCTTATGGCAAGGTAATAAGAAGGAAAGTCGTGTATTTTGGTGGACTGGAAGTCTGTAATTGAAGACAAAAAGATGGTGGATTGGGGATTTAAGATCTCAGACAACAAAATAAAAGTCTGTTGTTGAAGAAGTGGTTATGGAGATTTAATACTGAGGCGGAAACACTCTGGGTTGATGTTATCAGGAACAAGTTTGAAACTGATGGGTAATGGTGTACTAGAGAAGTCGGAACATCCTACGTTGTGTCAGCATGAAAGGACATTAGATCTATGTGGCCTCTCTTTGTCTGAGAATAGAGTAGATGGGGTTTGGAGTATCAACTTCAGAAGAAATTTCAATGATTGAGAGGTGAAAAGGGTTGTTAATTTTTTCAGTCTTTTAAACACATATCAGCAGGTAACGAATACAGAAGACAACATACATGGATGATGGATTCCCTTGCAACAAGGGCTTGTTCACAGTGAGATCATGCTACAGAATTTTAACAAAAGAGGAGAACTAACTAAGTACTTGGCCGTGGAAACAGATCTGGAGATCCAAAACTTCATTCAAGGTAATTGCTTTACATGGATTGTGTGTAAAGAAGCTTGTCTCAATCATGACTCATGAGAATATCCAAAAAAGAGGTTTTGACCTTTGTAGCAAGTGTTTTTATGTGGGAAACATTCCAAGAGCATCTGCCACTTGGTTTTGCAGTGCCAAGTTACTATGCAATTGTGGCTTTCTTAAGTATGATTGGATTGCTATGGGTCATGCCAAGATCAACAAATGATTTGTTGAGGTGCTGGCACACAAAAGACCAAAGGAAGAGGAAGCTACTGTGGTGGAATACCATACCTGCATGTATTTGGCAGGCTGTCTGGACAAAGAAACAGAAAATGTTTTGAATATTCTGCGAGCTCCACCAACAAATTAAAGTCAAATTGTATATTTTGTTTTGCTTATAGTTTAGGATGGAACATGTAAATGAGGCTGAAACAGTACTACAAACATTAGAATCCATACAAGATTAGACGGGGCACACTTTTGTTGTTTGTTCTTTTGCTACATTGTACAGTCCCAATAGCACATCCTTTGTGCTGTTCTAATTTATACAATTAGTTTACCTTCTAAAAGGATATTCCTATTAGCTACCCGCATTTCCAGCTTTTGACCTGCAGTTTTTGCACACACATCACTAGCAATGTCCCTAACACATAGCTTCTAGTCAGATAAATATTCCCCCAAACAAGGAAAGAGAAAATGGCCATTCAAAATGCCAATCTGCTGCCAATATTAGGCCCAAGGTTTTTGCTCTTCATGCTAACGGAAACAAGGTTTTGGCACTTAATTGACAACCATTGTTTATGATCAATGACCTGATACTTTCTAAAATGGCAAATTCCAAATTTAGAAAAAAACCAGCAAGTGAAAATAAATACCTTTACAGGGTTAAGCTTTGGGAGGCCTTCCGGGAACCGTTTTCCAAGCTCCTCTACTGCAAGAAAAATACTTTGCCTCGCTTCCAAAGGCCGAAGATCAGAAGGAACAGATATTCTAAGCTTGCTGAGAGAAGAAATCAAGGGTAACTGAACAGGAACCTACAAATTTTAAAGTTGTGTCCCAGAAACAGCCGCTTAGACTCAAAAATACAACTAATGCTCATAACCTAATTCACTTGTGTGCAATGAAATGAGTATTGGAAAACTACAACACAGCAGTATAATGTACTCACCACATGCATTTCACCCTTTTCCCCAGGACGAGGAGGACATGGTTTTGGTCGAGAACCATTTTCACTGGAACCCAGAGAGCAATGAAGTAAGGTATCCACAATATAGCCAGCACCACATGAAGCAGAGAGGGCAGCAGGCAAAGAACCCAATGCTGCTGGAGGCTTCTTCACCACATTGACTACAACACCCCAACCCCAATCTTTTCCACCTTCTCGTACCTTAACCTGCCATTAACAATGCATATGCTCAGTGTATGTGCAAAAAATAAACATGAACCCTCTAATGGAGTTGTCAAAAAAAGGTATTAGGTGAGTGAATTTCCAGTCAACACAAGCAGCAAAATGAAAAAAAAATACCATAGAAGCAACTTTAGCCTGGACGCTTACCATTCATGTGATACACCATCTGTACTATGTTGGAAATGATCGCAAACTAGCAGCAATGACATTTCATCAGGAGAAATGGACTCCTCTATCAATTTATGCAGTTTATTTTCTAAGTATGACTCAGATATAATCAAATATAGAGCATCTGGCAATTCAACTTTGATCCATCATTTAAAAGCAATAAATTTTTAACCCATAACATGTTCTAAACGTCTACATTGTTCTCCTCCTAATGTCCCAAATCATGTTCTAACAGGTGAAAGGAGCTGCAATTAAACCAAACAACAGGTAAATGTGGGAAAAAAAAACAAGAGAACTTCCTATTACTTGATTAATTAATAGCATACATGAAGGGTTACTTATATAGGAGTCTTAGGCTACGTAATATGTAGCCATTCACTATGCCTAACAAGGAATGTATTCTATAATTAAATACAGAATATCCTAAAGGTATCGCATAAAATATTCTTTTTTATATAAGGTGAGATTTTATCGGATATAATATTCTAAGATATGTCTGTAATGTAGTTACAAAAGGTAATGCAAGGGTCTTGCAGCTCATTTCCCATTGAAGAAAAAGTCAATCCATCAGAAGGTTCAAGCTACAAATAGTAAGTAGCATAGTTACATATTTCATTTCAAATTTTACAGGATATGGCAGTAGAGGAAATTCCATGTACATTAACAAAGAGAGGGGAGGCACAGCAAAGTCAAAAAAATATATTTCGAGAGACTAAACAAAGTTCAACCCATGAATGAATTACCTAAAAAAGAAAAGGGAAGTCAAACAATCATAGATTGAGTCAGAAAAGAGCTAAGTGACATGTCCAGGTTGAATCGGAACTCATAGAATAACAAAAGAGATGCATACAACCACTTACAAGCCTACCAGGAAGAAGAAAATACAGAACCCTTTCAGGCCTTGTTATTTCAGCCATCAATTTTTTCTCAAATTGGGCTATCTCAAGCCTTAGTTTATGATATCCTGCAACCTCAGCCTACAAATTGAACAGACGCAATTGTAGGATCTAGTGCATAAATAAATATGTAATTGAATAAAATGAAAAACAAACAATATACCTCCCCTGAGGCATCAAGCAATGCAGCTTCTTCTTCCAACTTGGAAACCTTCTTCCCGATGTCAGGTAAAGCCTAGCAAAGAGACAATATCACTGTCAATCATTGAATATAGAGTAGTGACATAGAAATGGTATTATTGTAAGAGTGAACCTTCTCATACTGAAACTGGTGAAATGAGTTTTTGATAACATGCTCGGCGGTAAATTGACCTTCAGTGCGGCTCAATAGATTCAAAATTGTGTAGTAACTCAGCCTAAAAGAGCTGACCAGAGGATCTGGTTTGCCCGAAACCATGTCCTTGAGGTTATCTATCTCCATCTGAAACCATCACACTGTATGTAAGTTATCAGTACAGAGCTAACACCATCAGATAAGACTGCGCTAGGCATAGTTCGTTGAGTATGTCATATGCATAGGCGTACCCAGCAATAACCAACACAAATTAACTGTAGCTGCAGTAACTGAAAAGAAGAAACGAATTGACTCCTGCCTTAGATATCCATATCTGTTTTGCTTTACTAGAAGCAAGCAATCTACAATATCACACTGTAGAGCAAATCAACAGCGGGATTTGACTTACACAAGAAATTTAATGACTGGGAGCTTGAAAGGTTGTCACAAATTGCTGCAGGAGTTACATATTTTCAAGCTTCAGAACTTAGGGCCCGTTTGGACATGTGATATGAAATTTATTTGATATGAAGTTGAAGTATTGTTTAGACATGCAATTTGGATTTTTTAAGTTGTATTTTTTATCATAAACATGAAAACCCCACAAGTTGTGAAAACTATTAAATTTTCCCCAATTCTTATAAAATATTATCAAATGAGCAAATCATAGTTCATAAATAGGATATTGTAATATCCTAAGACACTGCATTGGTAAATCGCAAATCTCTATGTTCGTTTTAGAAATAAATGTTTGCGAATATAAACTTTCAAGTAAACATAATTTATAAACATCCACTAGTTAACAATAATAGTAACTAGTTATTCTTTAATATAACCCTTTCACATGGTACGGACAATCTCTTCAGGCCGAGCATGAGTTTTTCTTTTTTTTTTGCCAAATTTAAAATGATGAGTTTTTTTTTTACAAAATATAAACTTATGGGTCAAATTTTGTATTTAAAAAAGTTGAAATCATGATTTGGAATCCCAAATCATGGTTTTTTGAGAATTTGGGATTTCATCTCATGATTTGAGATGAAATCGCATGTCCAAGCGCTAGCTTAGTATAAAATACTCTATACTGGAGTGGGAAATGGATGGAATGTTTTTACTAATATCAGCTTTTAGATTCCTTACTGCAGCAACAGTTTTGAAAAAATCTTTTTTCATCAAGTTGTACCTGAAAAATCTTAGCAATGGAAAATGATTTGGAATTCTTCTTTTTTTTCCCTGTAATTAAAGAAAACCCTAAAAGCCAGTGGTGCACGGTTCGAAACTCGGTAGGTAATGGACCCACCTCTCTACCGTTCTCCACCATTTTTTTTAAATTGGTAACTTTTCTCTACCCTTCTCCACTTAAATACCAAGTTTTTGTCTGGATTCGAAACAACGATGAGCGCACACATCATGCCTTTTGCTCTTACCACTAGATCAAAGCCCTTTTTTTATAAGGTAAGAACCACTAGACCAAAGCCCTGTGGGCAAATGATTTAGAAGAGTCTCTCTTTTTCTTTTCTTTTTTTTTTTAATTTTGATAACCAAAATATATAAATATTTAATTACCATATAGGACTTGTACGAAGGAATCGTCACTAGCGTGAAAACACTAGTGGCAAATATGAAGGAGTTTCCCATAACCATGGGTTTACACCAATATTCAGCATTGAGCTTGTATTTGTTTACCCTAATTATGGATGAGCTAATCAACACAATACAAGATAAGGTCTACCAGTGTATGCTATTTATTGACGATATTTTGCTAATTGATGAAACAAGTAATGTTGTCAAACAAAAGCTTGAACTATGAAGAAGCACTAATAAGGAACAAGGGTTTTGTGATCAGAAGAAGTAAAACTGAATTATATGCACTGCAACTTTTGTCAACATAACAAAAAAGGAGTTGAGATTAAATTAGGCGGGATTGTGGTGTCTAAATGTAAGCTATCCAGATATCTAGGCTCGTTTTTTATGGGAGAATGGAATGATAGATTAAGATGTTACACAGAGAATCAAAATTGTATGATTGAAATGGATAAGTGCTACAGGAATGTTATGCAATAGAAGGATGCCTACTAAAGTGAAAGGTAAATTCTCTAGAACAAAATAAGACCAGCAACGTTATATAAAACTGATTGTTAGGCTGCTAAAGTCCAACACATGCACAAGATCAGTACCGTAGAGATGTGAATACTAAGATGTGCAGTCATACAAGATTAAAAAAGACTACATTTCCCAAAAAGTGCAAGTAGCACATTGAGGATAAAATGAAAGGTCTTTTGAGATTGTTTGATCATGTCCTGCATCAACCACCGGATGCATCAGTCTATAGGTGTGATACCATGGTGAGCAAAGATATTAAAAAGGGGCAACATAGACCTAAAATCACATGGAAGAAAGTTATCAGAAAGACCTACAATCTCTTGGAGTCCATGCAAACTTAGCGAAAGATAAGGCACAATGGAAGAAAAAAATTTATATAAGTGATACCAATTAGCTGAGAATTTACTTAAGTCATGTTAATACATTTACATTGCCGGCATGATTCACCAGACCCTACTTGTGGGATTACACTGGGTATGTTAAAAAAATATACTCTCACCCTTTTCAATTGATTCGGAGAGAAAGGAATAGTAGAATTTTGAAGGAATTGAAAGTCCATTGTGAAGCTAGAGTCAAAAGCTCCTTGTTGTTCCTTTTGTATTTTTGGTGTAAAAAGGATACTTTTGTTGTAACTATCAGAAAACGGATAATCTTTTGGTTGTATAGATAGTTGAATTCTGTAGAAGTGAGATGTAAAACCTCAGTTCTGTAAAATGACATTGACACCATCTTGGTGGGAAATCAAAGAAAGTAGTCTGATTTATCAAAAAAAGTAGAAGAAAAGAAGCATACATTTTAAGAAGGCAGTAGCAGGTACTAAAAAGATGCTTGTTAAGCAGATAATACTTTTATAAACTCACCTTCTCGTCAATCATGATAATGCAAATACCACGCTCATCTTTGCCACGACGTCCTGCTCTTCCACTCATCTGCATGAAAGAGAGACAAATTATATCAAAAGCTGAAAACTAAATAATGCTAAAGTTAAGTTATATTTAAATTTGCACTCACCTGTATATACTCACCAGATCCAATGTAACGATGACTATCACCATCCCATTTTTTTACACTGGTAAAAACTACTGTTTTTGCAGGCATGTTTAGTCCCATGGCAAACTGTTAAAAAAATTATTTTGAGGGAAGACAAAAGGAGAAAGATTATCAACGCCTTGTAATGATAAATTCAACAGAAAGCTAATAAGATATGCAAAGAAACAGGCTTACAGTCTCTGTGGCAAAAAGGGCCTTTATTAGACCTTCTTGGAAAAGAAGTTCCACAAGTTCCTTGATAACAGGAAGCAAACCAGAGTGATGAACAGCAATCCCTCGCTGAAGCAGTGGCAACATTAATTCAATTGCTGGCAAGTTCCTATCCTCCTCTCTCAAGCACGCCACTGCACTATGGAATACCTGCTCCACAGCTTCCTTTTCCTCTTCAGTATTAAAATCAAGTTTGGTCATACACATCGCATGTTGTTCACATTCTCTTCTACTAAAACTGAATATAATGACTGGCTGAAACTTCCGTTCCATGATCATCTGAAACAATGAGAATTAACCACTTAACTGATATGAAAGATAAGTATCACTCCATTTTAGCTAATCAATCATTGGAGAATACCTTGACAATTTTGTAGATGTCGGACACAGCAGAAGCAGAGCCACCTTTCCCACTTCTTCCACTTGCCTTTGCATTGGAGCTCCCTGGCTTCTTCTTGGTGAAAGTGCCTTGTAATTTCAAGAAATTGTCTTCCCTAAACTGGTCATTGTCATCAACAACGAGATACAATCCAGAACCACCCATAGGAAACACATAATGTTGCAAAGGTGTGGGTCGGAAATCAGTGTAAACCACATGACAGGGCTGCTTATGAATATTACAAATCCATTCAGCAAACTCCATAGCATTTGACATTGTTGCTGATAGAAAAACCATCTTAATAGCTGGTGGCAAGAATATAATACTCTCTTCCCAAACAACCCCTCTCTCGCGATGTTTCATGTAATGTATTTCATCAAATATAACCCAAGCAACCTCTTTCAATACCTGAGAACCCCCGTAAAGCATACCTCTCAGAACTTCAGTAGTCATCACCAAACAACTTGCATTAGGTGAAATGGTAACATCTCCTGTCAATAAACCCACATCAGAAAACTCGTGGCTCAACTCTCTGTATTTCTGATTGCTCAAAGCTTTCAAAGGTGAAGTATAGATTACCCTTTGCTTATCCCTAAAGGACATAGCAATTGCATACTCTGCAACTGCAGTTTTACCAGCGGAAGTATGTGCAGATACAAGGACTGACTCGTTACGCTCCAAACAAGCTACTGAGATTTGCTGAAATGGGTCCAGCTTAAATGGATAAATTTTGGCCATTTTACCATTATAAACAGGATTTGAAAGGGTACCATGAAGTGATTCATCATTGCTTGAAGTGTAACAACTGGGAACTGCTACCTCGTGCACGCAAGTTCTGGGCCTTTTCGAAGCAGATTCTTGCAACGCTGCTTCATTCTTCACCTCCTCTACTTTCCGTTTCAATGTCGGAGACTCCACCACCATTTCAATCGGCCCTCTAAAAGCTTCTACCTAGCCTTCTACCACAAAACAAGGAAAAACACGCAGGGGTTTAGCTAATTGACTCCCCCAAAATTAATTCGCATAGCCTCTCCAGGAAGAAAGAGTTGAGTACTCTGGCCGTGATTTCACATTTTAGAACATCAATTTCTTTTGGAAATTACACTGTATGAAAATTGAGATAAAATTATTACACTTTTTGACCCAATAAAAATTGAAATAAAATTATTACACTTTTTAACCCAATTTTTCTTTTTACACCAAATGACCCACTTTTTCAGTGAATCAAGCAACAGGCAGGAACAAGGATGTTCATAGGTCACATTGAGATAATATAGTATTGTATGAGTTTTAGGGATATTTATGATCGGAACTATCTGGTAGATCCACGTCATTTCTATACAGTCATAATTCAAGGGTGATGTAATAGATTAATGTTGATTATGTTTGGGTGATGATACAATACTATAGCAATATTTCTTTTTTTTTCTCTATTATTTTTGCATTTAGATTATCTGTGATTTTTGCTTGGAGTGTCATATTTTTGGGTACGCAGTTAGAATAAAAAAATAAAAATTGAGCAGTTGAATATATATAAATTACCATGTTTTTCAATCAAGAAAAAGTTATTGTGTAAAATTTTGGATAGTAGAAAATTATTTAAACATTATATATATGTGTTTATGTTGTATAATTATGTATAAGGGTATAGCAATGTAAATGTGTGTATAAACACTTCTTATACATTATTATGCACATTTATACAAATTTATACATTTGTGTATAAAGTGGTATAAAATTATATAAAGTTATATAAAGTGATATAAAATTATATATCGTGTAAAAATGGGTTATGCGGGTATAATTATTTTTATGAGTTATGTAAATGTAAATATTTTTCTTGTATATTTTTTAAATTATCCCTTTTCTTTTCTCTTTTATTTTAGGTATCCTATATTTTTGTATTTTGAGGTTTGTGTTGTGTGATAAATAATTTTTTTCTTAGACTGTTTGGACAAAAAATATCACTTTGTGCCTTTGTGGATTATACTCGGTTCATATTTACTTATTCACTTTAGGTTTTACTCATTTTTTAAGAAATGATGATTCAATAAGTATTTTATCATAATATACATATTAATTAATGTATAATTTTATGTTTTGAAAAATAATTTGAGAAATAAATTAATGTTGAGGGTAAAAAAAAAAATTATATTTTATTAATATATTAAAAGTGACAAGTAAAAGTGAAAATCTATTTTTGAAATACTTGATATATTGTTATTGTTATTGTATTGTTGGACAAAAAAGAACAATTATTGTACATTTATGGTAAAAAAAATCAAACTTTTTTTGTGCTTTTAAAATTTCTTTTATTACCTCAAATATTTTAAAATTAAAATTGCTTTTATTACCTCAAATATTTTAATGGATTTCATGTAAACTAAACAGTTTTAATCTACTATTAAAAAGAGAGAATCTCACTTTTGTACAAAAAAAATATAATTTATAATAATTTTCATATAGTTTTTAAGTGTCTAAATTTAATTTTAAAATATTAATCTAATCTAATTAATTTAACTCAACGGATTAGTTAAATATTAAATTGATTCCCCAGAAGTAAATTGTGACAAGTATTTTGAAATAGAAGAAATACAATTAGATACTTTATTTTTCTAATTATAATTTTATGTCATACTTTAAGAATTGATTGAATTTTATGTTTAGTAGTTGTACAGGGTAAAAATAGCCTCAATACATGGACAGACCAAAAACATGACACGTACTGTCAACTAGACAAAACCCAATGACAGGTCACGATTATGCGAACTAAGACAATCATTATCGAATCACACATCGGGCACTGCAAAAGTTCATACACCACAAAAGGTTCACACACCGCACCCAAAAAATATTTTAGCCCACAGAAAAGTCAATAAGCTTATACTAGTCGTTGACAACCGTTACATAATTGACCTGTGAACAACAACAGCAAGTCACTTTTTTAATTATTTATGGCATTTAATTAGATATTAATTAAGGGGTTTAATATATAGAATTCAATCGTTGGAGTTGGACCCCATATAAAGTCGTGTAATCATCATCCAAAAGAGACACAAACAACAATAAAATTACAACTATCTGAATACAAGTTGATCTTTTTAAGCTTTACTGCGATATTACTCTTCCCATTACTGTCTAACAGTTTGGAAATCCTTTCAAGCGTAGCAGCTCTATTCGGGCATTCATCAGACCACTTACTATCTCTTGCGATCCTTATAGG
This sequence comes from Jaltomata sinuosa, assembly GCA_003996215.1. Lineage (NCBI taxonomy): Eukaryota > Viridiplantae > Streptophyta > Magnoliopsida > Solanales > Solanaceae > Jaltomata > Jaltomata sinuosa. The sequence goes on from QJPP01001539.1 coordinate 138,065, forward strand.
CTTTGGCTTCATCAACCCTTGTTTTATTTACAGCTTATATTGTTCTTACTTTTCTTTACAGCGTTATACTTTGTTTATGATACGTCTGACCTAAAGGATCTCTTATCCTTTAAATATCACTAACAAATTAAAATGTATTTTTTTAGGGTAAATAGTTTGGCGCTCATCGTGGGGTCAAGGATAATTGGGATATTGATTTGGCCACTTAATATCTTTGCTAATAAAAAATCACATTCTTTGTAAAGTGAAAACCTCTCCGGTAAGATGGCTACAGCTGATAATCAAATCAACATGAATGTCGATCCTATCCAGAATAACCCAGTAAATAGAACAGTCGATCCAATTACTGTGCAAGACGAACAAGAGAGTTCACAAAAAAAAGAATCACGCCCGCCACGATGAAAGCAACAAAAACCAAAACGCTGCCAAAACAACTCAGACCAATTTGTAAAACTTTTTGCTATACTAAACTCTCATCAAAAAGTCCTAATGAGTTTGCCTGATAAGGTCACACTAAGCTTGCAGGCACTACCTTTGAGAGTCACCTCACCAAGCTGGAGATAAGGACCAGGGAGAAATTAACACATCCGCTCTCGATAGCCGGGACTGGTCCAAAATCCTAGAGTACTTAAATAAAAACGATGGATTATAAGGTGGATCAAAATGAAAAAGAGTTTCATGCTCACATGGATCAGATTTTAGGGGCTCCACCAATCCTGAAAGGACTAACTCGGGGAGATACATACAACTATTATTTTCATTGAGCGCGGCCCTAAAAAAACTTTTCAAATGGTATAAAATATCGAACAGTACAAAGTACTGTCACGATCTGAGTCTACACCCTGATCGTGACTGGCACCTGAAATCACAAGTTGCCCAAGCGAACCCTTGGTCTGGCATATTACTGAGATACATGCTAAAAGATAATGCGAAAGTTAAAACATGAGGTGAACTTTTGTAATATAATAAAGTAAACTTTTATTAACTGAGACATAGAGTCATTTGAAAACTGATTACAACTAACTGACTGACTGTTTATGAAGCCTCTACTAACATACTGAATACTATTTATCAGAACACGCCCTTGATCTGCCTTTATGAAATTATATGACCTGTTGAACTAGACTACTGACTAAACCATCTGAAGATAAGGAGGGCTCATTCAAAGCTGATAAGATAAAATCTACAGAAGTGTCCGATCACAAATCTGAGTACCTGCATCTTCATCATACAATGATGCAATACTTAATGACGTCAGTACATGAAATGTACGGTATGTAAATAGCTGAATTGAAACTAAACTGGTAATTGATAAGCTGATCAATTGAGCAAGAATAAAATATGCATTAAGGTTATGAATAAACTGAATAACTGAAATACAAAATAACTGATCTGAATAATTGAATAACTTAATGATTTGGTAAGACTGTATGCGATGCATTAAAACTCTTTAGAACTGGTGGCTTGAAGCCATAATTCATACTTTAAAAGCTTTACTTAAAATTGAAGACTGAGTAGCTAGAAATCTGTATATTTGAATCTAAATGGCTGGATAGTTGAATAAGTAAAACATGAACTGAACTAACTATATGAAATCATGAGTTGAACTAAATACAAAAATCTTAAAGTAAATCTAAAAGTAAAACATTGTAAACAAAACTTATCTTAAAATTGAAGGTTTTATGTCAAAATAATCTTTTTTGAAAATAACTATATTTTCTAATTTGGGGAGTTTCTTACAACCGACATACATCATGAGAGCTCATGATATCCAACCTCTAATTCGGCTGGGTGGGCTCCTCTATACCTTGCCAGGGTATAGAACCTATCTATCTGAACTGTGAATCCACTACTGAGCCTCTTGGGCTAAAGAGGAGTCGTCCGTGCTTGCGGTGTGATCTTATTCTATAGTGGCAACATAGTTCTGGGTATGTGTAATCTAATTCATACCCTCTTGATGCTAAATAATCATCCCAAAATTGTATATATATGTTCATATCATATCTATTAAAATAATTGAGATCATATAGTGAGTCTTTGCTCAAAAGTTTGTTCTAAAATTATTCTGTTGTGAGACCATGCTCAAATTATGTATCATAACAAAGGTCTGAACTCTCATGTAAATCGTATCTTCTTTCAAAATACACTTTTTAAAATAGATATGATAAAAATTAGTCAAAAGCATGACACCACTTTAAAAATCACGAAGTAAGGTTTTCTTATTTTTGGAAACAGTCCTAAAACATGATTCACAAAATGAGTTTTCTAAGAAAACTAGGGCAATCTTCTCCGTTTGAAATAAGTAACATGCAAGGCTCCTTAATTATTAATTAATTATCTTCTTTAGACCTTGGGGGAAGGATTAATGGTGGAGTTTTTAAAATTTAATCCTAGAAGCATGAACTTGAAAAAAGAACCCCATGAGTAGGTGTACAATTACCTAGAATTGATCCTAGACAGAGGCGGAGTCAGAATTTTCACTAAGGGGGTTCAAAATCTGAAAAAATAAACACACAAACTAGTCGAAGGGAGTTCAACATCTACTATTTATACATAAAAAATAATTTTAACCATGTATAAATAGTATAATTTTCCATTGAAGGGGGGTTCGGATGAACCTCCTTGCCAAAGGCTAGCTCCGCCACTGATCCTAGGGTATATATTTTTTATTTCTAGCATGATATTGATTATACTTAACTTGATTAAAGTTAATGGGGAACCTTGGGTTCCATAAAGGTGAAACCTTTAGACATAAAAATGGCTAAAGAGCTATGAACTTGATTAGAAACCGTTGGTTATTGCTTCTATGAATGTAATAGGTCTAATTAGTGATTAATTAACTCTCGAGGAAAGATAGAAACCTTGTTTAATGGGTAGAATTATTGGGTTAGATTTGAAGGCCTAAAATAAAGAGATAGATGATTAACTACTCCTATATTATTGTTGTTTATAGACTTTGAGCATTTCGAGGTATTATGAAAATGCAAGACCGTTGTGAATTAGCTTGTGAGTGTTGATTCTTCACTCGAGGTAAGTAATGATTTGAATTAGAGTTAAGACTCACCTTATTACATGTTGTATGGTGGAACTGTATAACTTGTGATTGATCTTCGGACATAGTTGAATTATATGTGTTTTCATATCATATTTGTATGAATAAACTAGATGAACAACAACTGATAAGCAAGCTGAAATGGCTAAGTATGATAGTGTCTAGGGCACTGTTTGTATTCGTGAGAGGATAGGTTGAGAACCTAGTTGTATTGATATGGTTATTTGTTATGGAATAGATACCTTAAATCGATATGAATTGATATGGTTTTGATGGATCAAATACCATGCCGGTATGGTACATGGACCCCCGGTGTGTCTCTTGCAGGTCATAGCTAGTGGGCAGAAATAAGACCTATAGTATATGTGTACACTCTTTTACTTGTATTATGTTATTGTAATGTCTTCTATAGTGAACTGAGATAAGAATAGAGTTATAAGTGATGTGAGTGGAAGTTGATGGGCATAGTTATAAGTGAAACGGTTGTTGAAAGTGATTATTCCTTTCCCTCTTATAGTCATAATTCTGTGCATTTGAGAAGTTGAGTTGTTGTTGACTGAATTGACTTGAAAGATTATCTATTGTCTGATTATATGCTAAGTGTTTAAGTCCTTTTACTTGTTATATGTTTTGATACAATCATGTTATATTGTTGAGTCAACATATGATACCTACCAGTACATGGTGTGTTGTACTGATAGTACCCTGTGCTCTTCTTTTGTTGAGTGCAGACCGTATTCCAGAGGCTAAGACGTGACCTCGGCTAGAGTAGAGAGAGTTGACCATAGATCTAAGGGTGAGCATTACTCCTCAGGCTATCATGAATCCTCCACGAGTTGTTGTCATTCTTTCGGACAATAGAACTCTTACTATTTATTGCTTTTAGTACTTATTGAATATCTTAGATGATGTTTTGGTTTAGAGTTTTGTACAATGACTTTTAGTTCTTGGGGATATGTTACTTTATGGCTTCCACACATTCTTATATTATATTTAGTCTCTTCTATTATATTAATAATTTAAGACTGGTTTGGTTTATTGTTCTTCTAAAATTGGATAAGTATAAGACTAAGGTTTAGGTTGGTTGGTTCTCCCACCAGAGAGTTTGTGTGGGTGACACTCATGCCCAGTTGGGTCATGATAAAGTTGGTATCAGAGCTCCAGGTTCGTTGATCTTGTCGTACAAGAATAAGTCTAGTAGAGTCTTGCGAAATAGTACGGAGACGTTTGTACTTCTCTGCAGGAGACTACAAGATTTTAGAAAACCTCAACTTCTTTTGTTCCTCATGCTATTACTTGATTCCAATTGGAATCTGGCGAACCAAATTGATATCTAACTCTTTCATTATTATTCTTGCAAATGGTGAGAACACGTGCATCCAGGACTAGAGCAACAATGTATGAACCTACTGTTAACACTGCGATTCGTGGTAGAGGCAAGGTGAGAGGCAGAGACAAAATAAGGAAGGGAGGTGCACCCGCCAGAGGTGTGGATTGAGTTGCAGCTCCGGCTCAGGACATGTCAGCATCTCCTCCTCTACAAAAGAATGCTTCTAAAGTTGTGGTGGAGGAAGAGGTTCAAATTGAGCAGGAGGAGGCAACAATACCAGATCAAGGGACAAAAAAAGTACCATTTAAGAGAGGTGTTGCACAGGTCCCTTTGTCATCAGAGGTGATTCAACAAGTTTTGAGCTTCCTCAGTGGATTTGCTAGTTATGATGCTACTCCAGCAGATCCTGTTGTGCAGCATACGGTGACCCAACATGCTGCAGTTGTGGCTCCACGATTAGATGTTGCTTCTGATACAGGCATGTTTCCCCGATCGGTGACATGCCCTGTGATGACTGGTGAAGAACATGATCTTTTCTGCAAGTTTATGAAAATGAGGCCCTCGATATTTTATGGGTTGGAGTCTGAGCATGCCTATGAATTCATCATAGACTGTCATGAGAAGCTGTATAGGATGGGCATTGTTGAGTGACATAGCATGGATTTTGTATCTTTTCAGTTTCAAGGGGATGCCAAGATGTGGTGGAGGGCATTCATGGAGTGCAGGCCTACTGGAGGTCTCCCTGTGACTTGGAGTCACTTCTATCAAGTCTTTCTTGAGAGGTATATTCCTCGGACTTTGAGGGACAGGAAGAAACATGAGTTCGCGAATATTGAGCAGAGTAGTTCTTCTGTGGCTTTTTATGAGACACACTTTCATACCTTGGCTCGTTACCCTTCTCAGTTGATTAATATAGAGGAAGAACAGATCTTCCATTTTGTGAAGGGTCTGAATACAGGGCTACAGATATTTGTTTTATAGGTAGCATCTTCGGGTAAGTCCTTTTTGGAAGTTGTTGAGTTTATAAAGAATGTTGAGGGGGTAAAGCAAGAGAGTCAAACAAGAATGGCTGCAAAGAAGCCCCGATCTGGGTGCAGTTTCAGTGGGCAGTTTTTGAAGGGTCAGGATTCATGAGGATACCCTGCGCCCCTCATTCACTCGTTGGTGCAGGTTTCTCTTGGGGTCTATCAGGGACCAGTCAACCTTTATCAGATTTCAGTAGATATTTTACTTTATTGGCTTTGGCGCGGTAACCTACTTTTGACCGTGCATGTTATGAGTGCAGTGAGATTGGACATGTGAGGAGGAATTATCCTTGACAACGTCAAGCAATCTAGCAACAGGATCCAAGAGCCCAGGTTACAGCAGGTAGAGGTAATGGTTATGACAAAAATAATCTGCGGGGCAGGCGGGGTGGTCACACAGTTGGCAGAGGTGGCATCTAGCCCAACTTGGGTGGTTAAAATGGTAGAGGAGGTGATCAGCCCAACAAAGGCAGTGCGTAGGCTGGTGGTAAGAACCACTTTTATGTTTTTCCAGTTAGACTAGAGGCTGAGGCTTCAAACGCGGTGATCAGAGGTACTATTCTTGTTTATGATCATATAGCTTTAGTTTTATTTGACCCTGAGTCTACTTTTTCTTATGCGTCTGCTGGATTTGCTGAGAGTTTTGATATGCTATGTGAATCCCTTGATTTTTCTGTTATAATATCTACTCCAGAGGGGGATTTCGTAGTTGTGGATAGGGACTTCCAGGCTTGTTCAGTCATATTTGTAGGGAGAGAGACCTTAGCAAATTTAGTAATCATTGACATAGTGGATTTCGACATCATCTTGGGGATGAGTTGGTTGTATCTGCACCATGTTATTCTGAATTGTCATAGTAAGATAGTGGTTATGGCTATGCCTTGGTTTGATAGGTTAGAGTTGGAGGATAATTATAGTCCATCTCCAATGAAGTTTGTGTCCTTTGTTCGTGCTCAAAGTCTGATAGAGAGGGGATGTTTAGCCTTCTTAGCTCATCTTTGAGACACCAGTTCATAGGTCCCAACAATTGAGTCAGTTTCGATAATATGTGAGTTCCAAGAGGTGTTTCCTACAGATCTACCTGGCATGCCACCTGATCGAGATATTGACTTATGTATTGACTTAGAGCCAAACATGTGTCCTATCTTTATTCCTCCTTATAGGATGACACCGACTGAGTTGATAGAGCTTAAGGCTCAGTTACAAGAGTTGGTGAGTAAGAGTTTCATCCGTCTGAGTGCCTCCTCGTGGGGTGCTCCAGTCTTGTTTGTTAAAAATAAAGATGGTAGTTTGCGCACGTGCATAGAATACATGCAACTGAATAAGGTTATTGCATGTTACTCATACCCTCTCCCTCGCATGGATGATTTGTTCTATTAATTACAAAGGGCTTTTGTATTCTCTAAGATTGATTTAAGATCTGGTTACCATCAGTTAAAATTTGGCTTTCTGATATTCCTAAGACTGCATTTTGAACTCGGTATAGGCACTATGAGTTCCATTTAATGTCATTTGGGCTACCTAATGCCTCAGTTGCTTTTATGGGTTTGATGAATGGAATATTCAAGTTCTACCTTGACTCATTCGTCATAGTATTCATTGATGATATCTTGGTATATTCTATGAGTAATGAGCAACATGAAAATCACCTTAGGATTGTGTTGGGATTATTGAAAGACAAGGAATTGTATGCAAAATTCTCCAAAAGTGAGTTCTAGCTGTCTTATGTGTCCTTATTGGGGCAAGTGGTTTCGAAAGATGGGGGGGTGATGGTAGACCCACAGAAAATAGAGGTAGTTAAGAACTGGGCTAGACTCACTTCGGTGACTGAGGTCCATAGTTTTGTGGGGTTGGCTAGCTACTATCGTAGGTTTGTCAAAGATTTTGCATCCATTGTTACTCACCTGACCCAGAAAGATATGCCATTTGTTTGGTCAGAAGAGTGTGAGGAGATCTTCCAAAAGCTTAAGACTTTGTTGACCACAACTCTTATCCTTGCCTTGCTGATTGAAGGTAAAGATTTTATTGTGTATTGACTCATGGTCTGATTTAGGTGTTGTGTTGATGAAGGAATGTAATGTCATTCCTTATGCTTCGATAAAACTCAAAGTGCATGAGAAGAACTATCCCACTCATGACTTGGAGTTGGCTGCAGTGGTATTTGCTCTCAAGATTTAGAGACACTATTTGTACAGAAGGCCTATCTCCATTATTTCTGATAGAGGTAGCCAATTTACTTCTAATTTCTAGCAGAAGTTGCATGAGGAGTTGGGTACAAGGTTGGACATGAGTACATCTTTTCACCCTCAGACTGATAGGCAGTCTGAGCGTACGATTCAGGTATTGGAAGACATATTTTGCGCATGTGTGATGGACTTTGAGCGTCATTAAGATTAGTATCTAGCGTTGTCTGAGTTTGCATATAACAAAAGTTATCACTCAAGCATAAATATGGTCCCCTTTGAAGCCTTATATGAGAAGAGATGTAGATCTCCTATTAGTTGGTTTGATTCATTTGAAGTAAAGCCTTTGGATACTGACCTTGTAAGATACTCTATAAAAAGGGTGAAGTTTATCAAGGAAAGCTCCTGGGGGCTCAAAGCCGGCAGAAAAAGTATGCAAATAGAAAGGTATGAGACACGCACTTCATGGAAGGTGAGAAAATTTTGTTCAAAGTTTCACCCATGAAGGGTGTTATGCAGTTTGGACAGCGTGCAAGTTAAGTACAAGGTACATTGGGCCCTTTGAAATTCTTCAGAGTGTCAGACCAGTAGCCTATAGGTTGGAATTGCCTCTGAGTTTATTGGGAGTTCATCCCGTATTCTATGTTTCCATGCTTAAGAAGTACCACGGAGATGGTGACTACATTATTTATTGGAATTTGGTCCTGTTATATGAGAATCTCTCTTATAAAGAGGAAGTCATTGTCATTCTTGATTGGGATATACGAAAGTTGAGAATTAAGGAAATTGCATCTGTAAAAGTCCAGTGGAAGAACCTTCCTATTAAGGAGGCCACTTGGGAGACTGAGAAGACATGCAGGACAAGTATCATCATTTGTTCACCGATTCAGGTAATTCTCGTTCCCTCCTATTTTCTTCTTGTTATTATTTGGGGATAATGATTGTTTAATTGGTACCTAATATAACTACTTATTTATTATTATGGTGAAATAAGGCATAAGTACATGGTTAGAAAAGTTCCTAGGTGGGATTTGAAAATCTCAGGCTAAAATGAGCTGAGATAAAAATACAGTGTGTTGAGCCTTAGTTGTGATTTGTATTTCATGTGATGTCGTATGGTAGTTTGGTGTCTATTTTTGGACAGCCAACTATCGTAGGGTTTTGTAGGAAGTTTTAGGATGAGAATCAGAGTCATAGAACTTCGGATATCACAGTTGCCGCATCGAAAATAATTCATGGTGTCTATCAAATTAAGTGTGTTGTGAAATAGGAGCATGGGGACAAGATAGTAGTGTACTGAAAATTTTCCTTCACCATAATGAGAGGAAACTTTATCACGATGAATGATCCTCATTGCGATGACCCATCGTGCCGAAGAGCCATCCATCGCCATGAGGAAATATGGCAGTATACCTGTATGTTCTGCGATTTTCTGAGTCATTCTGTCACAATTCTATTTTGTCCTAAGAGCTCTAAGAAGTGAGTTTTCCAAGAAAATTAGGGCAATCTTTTTCGTATGAGGTAAGTAATCCATAAAGCTTTGTTGCGTCATAAGCACACACATAAGTGTACATGGTCGTGCAAGTAATAAAGTGGCTGTTGCAAGCCGAATATCGATCCCATAGGGACTTGGTGTTTAGTAAACAATCTAACCTAAGTATTACTATTTGAATTAAACAAGTGTGATTCGTAACCGAGAGTTTGAGCTTTGATTTTATGAACTAATTACTAGAAATAACGACGATATAAAATTCAGATTGTTAACAATATATGGAGAAGTCTAGGATTGAGGCATTCACTACACATTCATGCTTAACTATGATTTATAGCCGATGTTGGTGTTTATCGTGATCGTTGATCTACGAGGTTGATATTATAACCCGGGAATGGTCATCCTCTAAGTAATCTACCCTAATTAATCTCACAACTACATCGTTGAGCAGAGATGTGAGTCTTTAATTTGGATGCATTCAACTATCTTCCTATTTTATTAACCAAGTAGGGCGTTTAGGTATATCTCTATCCTAACCGTAAGTCATTATTTACAATCGCTAACTAACAACAAAAGATATGATCCACACTTCTTATGTTCTTCTTCCGTCTCTCAACTCCTATGGTCAATTCATTTTGAGACTTGAATTTATCCTAAAGTTCATGACGTTTTAGAATAGTTAAAATAAGAACGGAAGAACAATCACATGAGATGATAAATAATTAAAACAACTATATAACCATAATCAAGCAATCATGTTGTAGCCTCCACCCTAGAAAGAGGGTGTTTAGCCACTCATAATCTAATTCGTGATTACAAGATTGATGTAGTTCATACAAGAATTAAGTAAAGAAAAAATAGAGAATAAGAACCCTAAGGCAGCCTTATCCTTGTGTTTTCCAATCCAAAATCATCCAAGAGTGTTTACAAATGAAGCTAAGTGTCCTATTTATAGTGTGGGACAAATTGCACCCGCCGAGAACAGGGTCCCTGTCACGCTGCTAATCATGGAGACTAACCAATATGACATGTTGCTTATCACGCCAAGCAGCCAGAGTGACACACCCATATCACGGCTGTCCACTGGTTTTGGTAGTCTCCTACGCAGCTCCACCTCCATGCCACGCCCATAAAATTGAGCTTAGCCTCCGTGGCACGGGGGTGCTTCTTGGCCTCCCATTTTCGCCTCCAACACAATCTTTCCACCTTATTTTGAGTTTCAATGGCTTGTAGCTTGTTCGTAGGCTTCAATTCGCTTCAATAGCTCCTATAAAGGTCCCCTATAATAGCTCACAACACACATAAGTGCATACTACACAATAGAGCTCATCAAAGTACACTAGAATAGGCATAGCTCAAGCTAGCAACACTAGTTTTCTTGTCTAAACTCTATTTGATTGTTTTGACTCATGACTTGATCCAAATACACCTTAAACACTATAAAAAAGTATGTTAGCCACAAAGTGCACCCTTTACACACTATATACCTCAATAGTGCCTCAAGTTATTCTCAAAACTAAGCTAAACATGCATGGATGACGACACTTAGGTGTATAAATACGCCTAAGATCACCACCCCACACTTGAAGCCTTGTTCGTCCTCGAACAACTCTCTACACTAATCACACTTAAGTAAGACTCCATTATCTATATTAAAACTAAGACATTCATGCTAGAACTACAACGACCATATGAATAGCAAGTTGTACATTCAGCATGTCATATTATAACTAGAATCACATGAATACTACTTCAAGACTTCCTAGACTCAAGAATTGACTCTTATCAATTGATAAACTTATGCATAATACTCAACAAAGAGATCATATAAGCCACCTATCTATCATCAAATAAGTGCCCTCACCACAAGAAAGTTGCCCATATTTACTCACACATATGCAAGTTATCACAAGAATGGGTGTAGGAATCAAATTTCGCTCACTCTCACAAAGAATTCACATGTCACATAAGATGAACCATAAGCTTGCCCGTAGTGTAGTACTCCACTAATGTCAGAATGTCAAAGCTCAAGATCAAGTAGGACTTTATGGGTTGTAATGTACGCTAAGGGACGGGTAGGAACTATTTGGTCAAGAATAGTGACTATCTTCCCTAAGCGCTTTAATACATCACACTTTTCATTAAAATCATCTCCAACCAACCTATTTTACACCACTATTACCTTTCCAACTCTCTTTTGTTTTTGCCCCATCTTTACAAGTTAGCTTACACATCTTTAGTAGAGAGTATTTGCTATCAACACATAAATCACTTCTTTTGATCAATTTATCCTTTTCATTTCTTTACTCCCTATCAATAACATATAAACCTTTTCAATGCACCAAAAGCTATTTCATTGGGGATTCACTTTACTCTTTCCTTCTTCAACAATCTTACACTCCTTACATCTTAATTTTTCAACTAAATCCCTTAGGAGTTTTGGATCAAATTGAGGGCAATTGAAAGAAATGGAAAAGCTATACATGAGGCTACCAAAGAATAGGCTAAAGTCTCAATGGGGCTAGCTAAGGCCATGCACAAAGGGTAGATAAAGAGGGTATAAAACATGGCTATCAAAGAAATGCTTATATCATCTCCTAAACTCAACATTCTTTATTTCGCTTTGTAAACACACGGGGCAAGTTCTAGACACCAAAATGCAATCATGGAATAACAAAAACTTCACTCACACATGGCACATATTCAAATCAAGATGGCTACCTATAGACTCTCAAACCAAGCAATTGCAAGAATTCAAATTTCAGCCAACATCACACAAGAGTCATATAAAAGAGCCCAGGTGTCTCACAATAGTCATTCAATTTTTTCAAATCATGCCATAGAATTCAACACCAACTTACAACAAGTAATCATGTGTAGCACCTAGAAAGAGCATCTCTAATTACTCTTACAAACAAAAAAATTTAAATTTACTCCTAAAAATCAAAAAGGGATACTGAGTTCAAAGGGCTTCTCCCCGGAAAAGAACCGAAAAGAAAAATTGGGGGGTGAATGAAGTGTGCTTCTACTAAACAGACCAAAAAACTTAAAACAAACAAAAATAAATCTTTTTGTAATTTTTTCAATTTAATAAAAAACTTGCAAATAAATAAAAATAGAAATCCTATAGCGTACTTCACCCTAAACAAATCGTAAGATTCCCACCCCACACTTAAAACCATACTTTGTCCCCAAAGTATAAATTAAATGTAAAGTTAAGAATACTCCCTGAGGCCTCTAGGCCTAGCTAGTAGCATCATGTCCATCAACGGGGTCCAAAGGACCCCACACTTAGTGTATTCCATGCTCCTTACCTAAGATCTCAGGTACTCAGACTTCCCTTCAACCTGTTGACACAACACCCAAAAGTTATACTAAAAAAAAATAAAAAGAATAAAAAGTCCTACCATAACTTGGGTTGCCTCCCAAGTAGTGCCTGATTTACCATCACGGCACGACTCAGATCATAACTTTTATTCCCATTCTCTCATTCTCTTCCTCCTACTCGAGGCTCATCTTCTCCTTCTTTTCATACCTCTCTTCTACTCACACTCGAGGTCTGGGTATTTCCTCACACCTAAATTTTTAGTATTTCATTTAGGTCCTTCAGGTTCAGGCTCTTTTGGCAATTTAGGTAGCAGCACAATGAGAGAGTCCGAAGAAGTAATTAGAGGTACGCTCTTCTCCACCCCATACTCATCTACTTCCATAGCTGTGATCATGCATAGATCCTTGTAGTGTGTTAAGTGTTGTGTACACTCTGAAGACCACCTCTTCATCATTTAGTCTCATCTTGAGCATGCCCTCTCTCACATCAACCAATGCTCCACTGGTAGCCAAGAATGGATGTCCCAATATGATTGGTACCCTATCATCTGCATCATAATCAAGAACAATAAAGTCAGTAGGAATAATGAACTTATCAACCTTGATTAGAATATCCTCAATGATTCCTTTGGGGACCACTCTGGTTCTGTCCGCCATCTGTAGCACAACTGAGGAATGCCTTGGCTTCCCCAACCCAAGAGTCTTAAATAATAAAAGGGGCATCAAATTGATACTTGCCCCCAAGTCACTCAAGGCTTGAACAACATCACTTTCACCAATTTGTATGGGGAGGGTGAAGCTCCCATGATCCTTGAGCTTTTTGGGCATCTTGCTCATAACCACTGAACTGCACTCTTCAGTAAGCGCCACAGTCTCAATATCTGTAAGCTTTCTCTTATTTTCCACCACATCCTTCAAGTACTTAGCATACTTAGGCATTCCCTGCAAAACATCTAACAAAGAAAGGTTAATGTGAAGTTCTCTGAACGTGTCAAAGAACTTCTTAAAACACGCATCCTCTTTGGCTTTCTTAAACTTTTAAGGGAATGGTGGTGGTAGTCTATTTCGAGGTTACTCATTCGTCTTCTCATTAGGGTACTCAGACTTCCCCTATTTGTCGGCTTCTTTAGACTCAGCCTGCTTTCTTGTCTGATTGGAAGTGATCAACTCTTCTTGCACCTTATGATTTTTCTTTGGGGGTGCATCAGTCAAATCTCTACCACTCCTCAAGGTGATCGTCATCACTTGCTTTGACTTTTCTGTATCACTAGGCAAACCCCCTTGAGGTCTTGTATTCTGCGTCTGAGCTAGTTGTCCCATTTGAACTTCTAATGTCTTTGTAGCTAATTGCTGATTTTTTATGTCAGCAACCATGTTTGCTTGATCAACAACAATCTGTTCTTGATTAGCCATAATCTTCTTCAATATTTCCTCAATATTGCTGGCCCGAGTGTTGTTCTGCGTACCTTGCTGCTATTGAAACTGTTGCGGTTGAGCCTGATTACTTCCCCAAGAGTAGTTGGGCTGACTCTGCCAATTTTGGTTGTAGGCATTACCATAGTTTTGATAGCCTTTTTGAGCATTACCTACAAATTTTACTGACTCCAAATTTGCTCCATATAAGTCTACCAAATGACCACTCAGACTGCAAGTTTTGCACCAAGTTTAAACATGCTGCACTGCATTAACTTTAGCTCGAGGTTGAGTCCTACTCAATTTGTTGAACTGAGCCATTATCTGAGTCTGAAAACTGGCCAACTGTGCTGCTAATGCTATGACACTATCTACCTCAATAATACCTGCAGGATTCTTCACCATGCTTCTGGACATGTCACCATTCCACTCTGGATTGCCTTGTGCAATGCAATTTAGGAGAGTATACAGATCATCATAGGTCTTCTCCAAAGCTTGACCACCTGCCGCTTAATCTAGCAAAATCTTTGTATTGTGGTCAAGGCTTTCAACAAAGGTGTGAGCTAATACCTTATTAGTCTGCTGGTGGTGTGGGCAATCTCTGAGAAGAGACTTGAATCTCTCCCTTGAATGATAGAGATTCTCATCTGGCTTTTGCTTAAAACTCAAGATTTCACTCCTCAGTTTTGCAGTTTTGCCTGATGGGAAGAATCGAATAAGGAACTTCTTTACCAAGTCATCCCAAGTCGTGATCGAATTTGAAGGTTCTGCCTTCAACCATTTCTTTCTCCCAACAATGAGAATGGGAAAAGTGTGAGCCTTACGTAGTCTGTGGAGACTCCTGCGGGAATGAACGTGTCACTGATCTCCAGAAAGTTCTGCAGATAAACCTGTGGATCCTCATGTGACAAGCCTGTAAACTGTCTGCTTGTGTGCAATATTTGCACCATATTCTATTTCAGTTCAAATCTGCCTCATGCTGCCTATTTCTGAATATAGGAGGTCACATTGGTTGCAAATGGGATTGCTACTTCACGCACTGTCCTATGGGCTGGTGGTGGTTCCTCCGCCATGACTGCAGGAATAGTCTCAGCCGGTTGAACTTGCTGGTTTTGATTGAGAAGTGTTGCTTCTCTCAACGCTTGGTGCAAGTGTTGCTCAGGTTCAGGAAGTGGGTCAATCAGTTCCTTATCCCTTGCCAGCTTGCTCAAGATTAGAACATGTACCTGCAAGTTCAGTAGCTAAGATCAAGTTGTTAGCACTTATAAAACAAAATAGTAAAAACCAAAAATTTGAAGGTTGTTAATTCCTCAAGTCCCCGACAATGGCGCCAAAAACTTGTTGTGTTCTAAGCGTGTACACAAATATACGTGGTCATGCAAGTAATAAAGTGGCTCTTGCGAATTGAATATCGATCCCACAGGGACTTAGTGTTTAGCAAACAATCCAACCTAAGTATTACTATTTGAATTAAGCAAGTGTGATTAATAACCGAGAGTTTGAGCTTTGCTTTTATGAACTAATTACTAGAAATAACGACGATATGAAATTTGAATTGTAAACAATATATGGAGAAGTCCAGGGTTGAGACATTCACTACACATTCATGCTTAACTATGATTTATAGCCTATGTTGGTATTTATCGTGAACGTTGATCTATGAGGTTGATATTATAACCCATGAATGGTCATCCTCTAAGTCATCTACCCAAATTAATCTCACAACTACATCGTTGAGCGGGGATGCGAGTCTTTAATTCGGATACATTCAACTATCTTCCCATTTTATTAACCAAGTGGGGCGTTTAGGTATATCTCTATCCTAACCGCAAATCATTCTTTACAATTGCTAACTAACAACAAAAGATATGATCCACACTCCTTACGTTCTTCATTTCGTCTCTCAACTCCTATGGTCAATTCATTTTGAGACTTGAATTTATCCTAAAGTTCATGACGCTTTAGAATAGATAAAATAAGAATAGAAGAACAATCACATGACATGATAAACAATTAAACCAACTATATAACCATAATTAAGCAATCATGTTGTAGCCTCAACCCTAGAAAGAGGGTGTTTAGCCACTCATAATCTAATTCGTGATTACAAGATTGATGTATTTCATACAAGAATTAAGTAAAGAAAAAGTAGAGAATAAGAACCCTAAGGCAGCCTTTTCCTTGTGTTTTCCTATCCAAAATCGTCCAAGAGTGTTTACAATTGAAGCTAAGTGTCCTATTTATAGTGTGGGATAAATTGCACCCACCGGGAGTAGAGTCTGTGTCATGCTGCTAATCACGGAGACTAGCCAGTATGATACGCTGCTTATCACACCAAGCAGCCAGCATGACACGCCCATATTGCGGTTGTCCACTGGTTTTGGCAGTCTCCTATGCAGCTCCACCTCTGTGTCACGCCCATAATATGGAGCTTAGCCTCCGTGGCACGGGGTGCTTCTTGGCCTCCCATTTTCGCCTCCAACGTAATCTTTCCACC
The DNA here is from genome assembly GCA_003996215.1 of Jaltomata sinuosa. Lineage (NCBI taxonomy): Eukaryota > Viridiplantae > Streptophyta > Magnoliopsida > Solanales > Solanaceae > Jaltomata > Jaltomata sinuosa. Next base: position 154,384 of record QJPP01001539.1, read on the forward strand.
TTGGTTTGAGTCTCAAAGGCTTGTAGCTTGTTCGTTGGCTTCAATTCATTTCCATAGCTCCTCCAAAGGTCCCCTACAATAGCTCACAACACACATAAGTTCATACTACACAATAGAGCTTATCAAAGTACACTAGAATAGGCATAACTCAAGCTAGCAACACTAGTTTTTACGTCTAAACTCTATTTGATCATTTTGACTCATGACTTGCTCCAAATACACCTTAAACACTATAAACAAGTACGTTAGCCACAAAGTACACCCTTTACACACTATATACCTCAATAGTGCCTCAAGTTATCCTCAAAACTAAGCTAAATGTGCATGGATGATGATACTTAGGTGTATAAATTTGCCTAAGATCAAGCTTATTAACTACTGATTAATTATCTTCCTTAGACCTTGGAGGAGGGGGGGAATTAATGGTAGAGTTCTTGAAATTTAGCCCTAAAAGTATGAACTTGGGGAAGAACCTTATGGGTAGGTGTAAAATCACCTAGAGGTGATCCTAGAGTGTATATTTTTTATTCCTAGCATGATATTGATTATAGTTAACTTGATTAAAGTTAGTGGGAAACCTTGGATTCCATAAAGGTGAGTCCTTTAGACATAAAAATGGCTAAATAGGTATGAACTTGATTAGAACTCATTGGTTATTGCTTTTATGAATGTAATGGATCTAATAAGTGATTAATTAACCATCGGGGAATGCTAAAAATCTCGTTTAACGGGTAAAATTATTGAGTTAGATTCCCAAGGCCTAAAATACTGAGTAAATAATTAACTACTCATATATTATTATTATTTATAGACTTTAAACATTTTGAGGTGTTAAGAAAAGGCAAGACCATTGTGAATTAGCTGGGTGTTGATTCTTCACTCGAGGCAGGTTATGATTTGAATTAGAGTTAAAACTCACCTTATTACATATTATGTGGTGGAATTGTGTAACTTGTGATTGGTTTTCGGATATGGTTGAATTATATGTATTTTCTTGTTATGTTTGTATGAATAAACTAGATGAACAAAAAGTGATAAGTGATCTAAAATGGCTAAGTGTAATAGTGTCTGGGGCACTGTGTGTATTCATGAGAGGATAGATTGAGAACCTAGTTGTATTGATATGGTTATTTGTTATGGATCGGGTACAACGAACCTATACGAATTGATATGATTTTGATGGATCGAATACCATGCTGGCATGGTACATGGAACCCTGGTGCATCCCCTGCAGGTCATGGCTAGTGGGAAGAAATAAGACTCATAGTATGTGTGTACACTCTTTTACTTGTATTAGGCTATTGTACTGTCTTCTATAGTGAACTGAGATGAGAATAGAGTTACAAGTGATGTGAGTGGAAGTTGATGGGCATAATGATAAGCGAAACGGTTGTTGAAAGTGATATTCCTTTCCCTCTTATAGTCATGATTCCGTGAATTTGTGATGTTGAGTTGTTGTTGACTGAATTGACTTGAAAGAATATATGTTGACTGATTATGTGCTAAGTGTTGAAGTCCTACTTGTTATATGTTTTTCTACATTCATGTTATATTGTTGAGTCGGCCTATAATACTTACCAGTACATAGTGTGTTGTACTGATACTACCATGTGCTCTTCTTTTATTGAGTGCAGACCGTGTTTCAGAGGCTGAGACGCGTCTTTCGCTAGATTAGAGAGAGTTGATCGCTGATCCAAGGGTGAACAGTACTCCTCAGGATGCCATTGACCGTCCACGAGTTATTGTCCTTCTTCTGGATAATGAAACTCTTACTATTTATTGCTTTTAGTACTTATTAAATATGTTAGACGATATTTTGGTTTAGAGTTCTGTATGATAACTTTTAGTTTTTGGGGATATGTTAGTTGATGACTTTTGCACATTCTTATATTATATTTAGTTGTATTCTATTATATTGATAATTTAAGACTGGTTTGGTTTATTATTTTTCTAAAATTAGTTAAGTAAAAGACTAAGGTTTAGGTTGGTTGATTCTCTCACCAGATGGTTAGTGTGGGTGATACTCACGCCTAGTTGGGTCGTGACATGTAAATCTTCATATTCTAGGAGCAATGCTTATTTGAAGTTGACCCTTGTATGAACTATACGAGAACTTAATCGGTAGAGGAGCTTTCAACTTGACTTTGTTTTAGAGGTTCCTTAAGACACTAATTTATATCCAATGCACTTTTCACACTTAAGAGTGATCTTAACACCTAGGTACAACATAATTCATTGGGTTCGGATCTAACCACATACTTAGAATGGTTCCACTCTTAGCTCAAAAGTTCGGAACATGTAATCACTTATACATGCACAATAAAAGGCAATGATATGCATTATATATCTTAGAGTCCTTTTATAACAATACTAATAATTTATTAATCTTAATTAATAATAAAATGTGGTTGAAACGATCGATATAATTACTAGGCGAGGTCATTAATTATACTAATATTTAAATTTAACTTATAGTAATTTTTGGAAAACTATGAGTTGATAAAGTTTGGGGTTACATGAATAATTGTTAGGATTTATATTTTCATCACTATTTTGTTTTAAAATTTATGTTATGCATTATATGTCTGAGAGTCTTTGTATGACACGATTTTTTTGTTCAAGCTAAATATGATTAATGTTAATCATCTTATTGAATTGATACTTTTAAAATAAATTATTTTATAACTCAAATATGTTATTTATTAATGTTTTTAATTGTATACTCATTGAATAAGTACACGCGCAAAGTGTATACATTATTCCAAGGAGAGAAAATAGGACTTGATCGATTTTACTAAATTTAATTCATGTCTAAAAGTAATTTTAAGGAGAAAAAAATAAGAGTAGGCAATATTTAATTCAAATAATATAAGGAAATAATTTATAGGTTAAATTTTAATCATTTCAAAGTCCTAAAGTATTTATTTTAAAATTTTGACAAATTAAGATTTGATTTTTTATTATTATACATGACGTGAAAATTATTTTCTGATTATAACTTAGAAGAGTTATTTATTGATTCTAAATAATATATTTATCGTTTATAATGATAACAAATACATCAGCGTGCCAAACTATATCATTTAAATAGTTAAAACATTTATTTTAATATCAATTGCTACTTTTTAATTAATTTTTTTTTCTGTATATAATTTTATTGATTGACGCGAGATACGTATGCAAAGCACGTATACTAAATTAGTTACCTAAAATAAACAGCTAGTAGCAGTTAATCAGTTTGATTCAACAGTAACTTTCAGCCTTTTATTTAAAAAAAATAATCAATTTTTTTGTAAAATCTTATTGTTAAGCCTACTATGCAAAACGATTAGTATGTACAGATTTTGCATTTTTAGCCTTTTTTTCTAAAACAAAAGTAACTCCTCCCCTAAATTTACCCTTCTCCTACTCTCTAGTCTCCATCACCATTTTCTCACATCTCACTTAAAGTGCTAGCAACAATTATTAATTATCTTAATTATTATTTTTATTTTTATTTTAATTTATTTGAAAAATCAAAAGTAGCAATTAGCAACGAGCAAGCGCAATTATGTACCGTCTTCATCAAGTATTCAATGTATTGTGGAAATTTCGTCTACTCATTTAATTTCTTTCTCTTATTTTTAATTTTATTATCATACATCCAATTTTCATTTTTTGTTTGTTATTTGAATTTTGAACTTGCAAAACGAATTTTATAAAAACAAGGCTTGAAAATCTGTTTGGGATTTAGTATTAATGGGGGCTAAGGTAGAAATTCAAGAGATTCTTCTAATACTAGTAAACCAAATGAATTTTTATGCATCTTTTTAAAATGTTGCCAAATAAGAATACGAATTATGTGCAAATACAAAAAGATTATTGTATAAAAAATGATTAAATTGAATTAGGTAATAATGATATACTGATAACGCTCAAATTCACCTTCTCAATCAAGAGATAGTGTATGTGGTCATTGGTAATATAATTTACCCTACTAGGCAAGGGTTGATCCCACAGAAATTAGGATACAGATTAAATTAATTTATATTTTAAATCACTATTCAAATGCAACTTGCGTAAACAACAATTAAGTAAAATTAAAATGGAAAATTTGGTTGTAACAAGATTGGTTCAAATCAATAGTAATCAAGTTCAACACGTAACAGAATTGAGTTTCAATCATTTAAGGAGTCCCAGGGGTGTGCTTTGAATGGGGTAGTAACTATAATTGGAGTTAATAATTGCCTTTGATTTGATTACGATATAGGTAGTATTGGCTTAGGCTAATGCTCAAAGTCTCTGTCACGACCCGATTTCTCAGGTCATGATGGCACCTACAACTCTCCATATAGGTAAACTAATCCTCGTAGCCCGAAATGGTTAGTAATGGACTACTACCTAAGCAAGCACGCACAAAAATTAGAACTAAGCGGAAGCAGATAAATAAAGTAACGCGGAAGGAAAATAACCTAAACATATATATAAAGAAACTACACCAACCCACGACCTAGTATCGAAAGTACATGAGCCATTCTAAAATATACAAAGTACTAGAAGGTACAAAATAGGATATATAACTGTCTCTGAATAAACAAAAGAGTAAATAGTGCCAAAAGAAGAGATATGATCAAGCCCCGATCGTTAGGAGCTCACCCTAGTCTTGGATGTTCAAAAGTTGCATGGGTATCCATGCGATCAATGACGATAGCTCACACTAGGATCTGCACCAGGAAGATGCAGAAGTGTAGTATGAGCACCAATTGCAGAGCAACGGGTACCCAATAAACATCATAGGTCGACTGAGCGCATATAAGATATAAAAGCAGCATAAAGCACATAAGAAGAAAGTAGTCACAGAAGCAAACAGAGGAAAGCACACGAAAACTAGCAACAGATAGAAGACAAGGAGAAAACAATCATACTATGCTAGTCGCAAGAGATATACATCAAAGAACACAGGTGAAGGAGAAGACACACCTGGGTCCTTGCAACAACAATATATAAAGAGAGTTTAACGAACATGGCGGTATACCAGTAACCTCAAATAAAAAGAAAAAGGAGAAGAAGCAACTAACGAAATCATGCTAATAATACAACTCCCAATATAAGAATAATCAGAAATGCAACCTCACAAGTACTACCACAGGATAGAAATAAGCTAATCCACACCACTAACAAGTGCTAATCCACAAATGATCGGAAGGGCCACTAATAAGTACTAATCCACCAATGATTGGAAGGGCCACTAACAAGTACTAATCCATCAATGATCGGAAGGGCCACTAACAAGTACTACAATAAGATAGAATAAGCTAAACTACCTACAGTCCCAACGGACGCCCATACACCTGAGGAACACAAATAAGTGAAAATAAACCCTCTGACATCCTATAGTATCAGAGCGTACACTGAGCAAACAACAAACAAGGGTGGATCTGTACACAATATGAATGATATGATGTGATATGATGAAACAGGTATGACAGTAGTACTGTATGTACCTCCTCCGACGCCCGCAGGCACAGTAGGTAGGATCCATGGAAAGATTTTTCCGTATACCCCTACTATATCATCCCTCCTCCGGCACACGCGACTTGTGGCCCCTAGTCCGGATTGACAAGGTCTATGGAGGTATACACGACCATATACAAAGTCGCAGAATCTCAAATATAACTGCCCGGAGTGTATCGGGTCTAAATATGTAATCGAAGTCTCAATGTGACTGTCCAGAGTCTATTTGGGTCTAAATCAGTAACCAAAATCTCAAAACCTCAATAAAGGGTGCCCAAAGTATATCCGGGTCTAATTCATAGTAAAAACAAGTCTAGTACTCGACTCGACCGAGTCTAGTATAATATCAAAATCAGTAGTAAAATATGTCTAGTTTTACGACTCAGTCGAGTCTAGTATCAGTGTGAAACCCAGTGATAAAATCATCCTTTAATCTCTTTTATCTCAAGAAAATTCTTAAAACCAATTTTCAATCCATTTAGAGACTTTTATATTGAAAACAGACCCTCGGGCCATGCAAAGTTTAGAAAAATGGTGATAGTTAGGCTCGCAACCATAAGTAGTAGTGAATAAATGCAGAAAACTCTTTATATGATAATGATATGCCCAAACACAATCAATAGCCCAACGGCTCACAATCAATCTATCGACCCTGCATAGGCTCAATCTGCTCTACAACATAAATAACCAGCCTAATATCATAAATCGATATCCAGGACTCACGAATATTCCCAAATAACCCACCATCTATGGTCCAAAGGCAGATACAAAGGCCACACGGGGCCGTAAGCGTAATACTATAAAACTAGTTTAAATACTACAACGAATGTAAGAAATAAGACAGACAAGGTCTGGGGTGCCAACCTAGTAAAACCAACCCAAGGACGGCAAATAATACAATTATATACTATATATGCAAAGTTTAAGGTATGGAAGCTGTAACCTACCGAGCTTGAACTGCTCCAAGAAGTCCCATATTACAAACCAACTATCAAAATAGTACTCTAATCATTAATATAAAGCTAACGATACTCATATTGCTAAAAGTTTAGCTGGATCAAAATATGGATCAAAAGCGGGCCCGTGGATCCCACAATTCGAAACCAAAAATGGAAAATACTACAATGACCCTGACATTTCCAGGAGCACAGGCTCAGAAATTTAGCGAAAATTGATCACCGAAAGGGATCAAAACAACCCCACAATTCAAGAATAAACTTAGGAATTAAAAGGAGAAATTGACAGAATTAAAGGAGAAAACTTACAATTAGAAGTCGAGAATTTAATCACGAGCAAAGAATGATAACCCCCAATGCTTAGGACTGAGTTCACACAGAGAGAGGAGATTGAGCTCAACAACAATGGAGAGAAATTGTTTTGGGAGAAAGTTTACAGAATGAAATGAAGAAGAAGGCTAAAATTTATAAACTGCCAGCGATCTCCCCAAAAGCGAAGCTTTTTATTGTAAATGCGGAGGTCACTATTCACCCATGCCTCCACAAATGTGAAAAAATTTCCGCAAATGCGATCGTCGCAAAAGCGATGGATCTCCGTAAAAGCGGCAATCCCCAACCAAATAGACCTCCGCAAATGTGAAGGAAAGTCCACAAATGTGAGGTCCGCAAATGCAGTGCCCAACCGCAAAAATGGTGGCCACAAATGCGACGCAAGGGCCACAAATATGGACACACCAGAACCAGTAAAATTCAACAAAACTAAGATAAGTTCAAATGCTCAAATGGACCCTCTGGATTAATTCGGGGTCCCATGGACACAAATGAACTATGCTACTTAACTAAAAATGGCATTCCAGACTCAACAGAAAATGAAAAATTTCCTAATGGAGTTTGATTTAATAAAAAGTGGGCCTCACACCAAAATCAACCTTTGGCCAACTTTTCCCAAACGAAACTTAATGGCCCAAAATGAGTCCGGAAGCCTCAGGACCCAAACCAAAGGTCCCTTTAGGCCAATGTCGACATTCCAGAGCTAACAACGCTGACATAATTTCCATCCGAGGCCATCTTTACCGAATGTTGACCAAAGTCAAACTTCGAAGCCTAATTGGCCTGAAAACAGAGAAAAGGAGATAAAATCAAATTAAAAGCTCCCAGACCCTGACCAAAGGTCCAACTAGACCAAAGTCCACATTCCGGAGCTAACGAAGCTGTCAGAATCTGATTTCGAGCATGATTGCTAAGAATGTTGACTGAAGTCAATGATTTTCTAAGCCAAAGCTCTAAAATAGGGAAATGGTCGTAATGACCTAAAAAATGGCTCGGGCATCGAACCACCAGTCCCAGCAAGTCATAAATGACTTAGGGCCGCTATTGGAAATCTCTAACAGTACAAAGAAGGCAAAATGTGAACATAACCGGAAGGGTCATTACATTATCCACTACTAAAAAGAACTTTCATTCGCGAAAGTCAAGAAGAAGGGAACACCAGAAGGCTCAATAACTGTGGATATTAAGCTCGCTTCCCACTCTCGGTCTCCCGGGTAGCCTCCTCGATTGGACGGCACCCCACAGAGCTATACCAAAGGAAAACTACCAAAAACCTTAACTCCTTACCAGCTAAGCTAGACCAGAACCTCTAACTCAAAAAGCTCCAAAGGTCCATCAACTGAACCAAACCTTAAGAAACTCAACCGAAACACACCGGCACTGCACAGATACTAAGAGAACCAAGGCAATCAACACACGAAACTGGAAACCTTGATACTACAACCAGGTTCACTCAGAAAGCCACCACTCAACCTTCTAACTCATGAATCCTTTGTTCTGCAAAACCCTTCTGTCTAACCTAAATCATCTTCACCTTAACCATGAAGCCTCACACAAGTCGAACACTCAAGCCACCCTCGAAACATCAACTAACCCACTAGAGGCCTATAGTTCTTACTATACTCAACCTCGAATGAGGTCACCTTCATACTCAAACTCTATCCAAGCCAAGCTATAGCCCATAGGCCTCTGACACCCAAAATACTAACCCGAAACATACCCTCGAGAACTGGAGTAATCTGCCCCCACTGACCATCAACCAACAGACATCTGGATACCTTTGCTAAGATCAACCTCAATACCTAAACTCAACTGAATCAACCATCGGAGCTCAACTGCAATTTACATACCAGGGTCAAGAATGACATGGATGAATACCCTGTGTCGAAGGAGGATCTCCCAACTATAGAACAAAACCAACCTTGCTGAACTGTCCCAAGTCTGAATCAGCTGAAAGTGAATGAACTAGGGCAACCTGCCCAAGGAGACCCAAACAAAACCCAATCTCTGCAAGGAGTGTGGTAAGCTTACCACGAAGTCCATAGCCATCAACTAACTCCCTACTCTAGGAATACCACTACTGCTCCCAATCCTTAAAACATCCTCAGGATTCATGGTCACCTTACTAGCCTCGCCCCTCAGAAAGAAGTCTGCCATGCTACAAATACCAAGTCAAACCAACTCGTAGGTAAGGAAAAAGATGCCTGAAGTCCAAGGTCGCCACCTAGCTATTGAAAATCTCATAATCTCTCAACTCACCACCCTCTGGCTCAAAACACCCACTCTACTGTGCTGGTACACAAACCACCAACTTCGAAAGCTTTCAACATACCAAAACTTCTGGCCCACCACTGGTAGAGCCTAATCAATGCTGGAATCCCATGCAATGGACAACCTCTCGAAGAATTAACTGAATCAAACCTCCAACTCTCGAAACACAAGGGCGACCATCAAATCCCAAAGTACCATCAGAATCTAAAGTAGCCCTGCTGGCTTCAACCCATACAAATATCACACAACTACTGATCCTCAAACTGATGCCACTGAATCTCACCAACTAAGGTAGAATGGACCTCAACACTAGCGAGAATTCTGCTGGGACCTGGCAAGTCAAGCCTAACCAAACAGTTAGCCAAGAACTGGATGTCCAAGGCCAACAATCGCTCTGAAACTAAGAGAGAATCCAAGCTGTCCATACTCACTGCCTTCTGGCTCAAGGATGCTGCAACCAATGAGAACCTTCCATTAACCCTCTGAAGTAACCTGCCAGTCCACGACTCTGAAACCCAACTCCCAATACCGATCAAGCTTTCGCCAAATCCTTGAGTAGACTCTTATGTTGCTGATGAACACCATAAGAACCTAAACCAGCTAGGCTCTAAATATACGGTTTGTGCAAAGCGTAGATGCTGCTGAGGCTTGGGTCAACCAAGAATATAACAAGGAAAAATTATAGCTGATGCAGCAAGCCCCCAAAGGTAGTCCTGGGAATGGCCACCACCTCGATCTTTACTAGAGGGAACCTGACCTTGAATTCTTTATGGGAAAATGCCACTGCACTTTGTATTTGGTCAAATGAGTCCTCAATATATGTAACCAAAGCATACTATAGTCGTTACCTCAGCCAGCTACTAGTAATCCACACATACATACAAGGAGTTACCCCCTTCCTTTTTTAAACCAAATGGAACTCTTTCCAAAGATACTCTGGACCTGATAATCTCTTTCTCAAAAGATCTTAGAGTCGTTTCCTTAGCTCCCACATCTCTGCTGGCGTCACTCGATAAGATGGGTAAAAGAATAGGCCGAGTGCCCAACTCAACCATGATGCCACAGTCAAAACTCGACCAGTCTGGAAACTGAGGAAAACAATAAAAGCAACCCAGATACCAGCTAACCTCCTAAACTAATCAAGTAAAGAGGACTGACTCTAACCTCCCAAAAATAAGCAAAACCATCCAATACCCCTTGCTTGCCCAACACCACTCTCCTTAAAACAAAATAACTTTTTCCCGATACATAGCTACTAGTACCGTACCACACTAACAAAAAGATTCCAAGAATACACTAGATAATAGCCTTGGTAATAACTACCCGAGACCTCTAGGAGTTTAGATAATCAAACTAACTCTCGAATTACACGAACACCAGAAATTAAGCTAACAAGACCTACGCACGAGTCATACCCCCAGGTAGTCACCTCCCAAAGTCATCACACCCCATCCACTACTAAAAGGACCCTTCTACTGAGTAATCACATGCATAAACACTACAACTCAAATAGTACATCCAAATGAGAAACAGGTAGGCAGATATATATATATATATATATATATGTACATGAGAAAGGTAGATCTGTAAGGCAAGCAATACCAAAACTTAGTTGATGATAACAAAGGTCGTACCTGTAGCAATGATATCTAGAACCTCTACCTCTGGCCTACCAAGATGGGCATCAGACTGTCTGTGCCTATCTCTAGACTGAGTAGTCGATGTTGAAGGCTCGATCATTCCTCGTTGGGGACTTACTCTAGAAAAGTGGCCAATCACTCTACAACCATAGCAATCCAGAGATGTCCTGCTCTAACGCACGGTGCCTGTTGACTCGGGATGGATACCTAAACTGCATGGCTGAAAGCTACCTCTAACCATCTAGGGACCACCCCTGCTACCCTGTACTCCACTTCTAGCCGATGGCACTGCAGCCCTGGGAGATTAAATCTGCTAACTCTACTGACTAGAAGGCGTAATCGTGGGGTAATTCCTAGCAAAGTGCCCACACTCACTGCATTGGAAACAACTTGGACCAGATGAAGTCTGACGGGATAATCTCGCTGAGCCTGACTGTCCACTACGACCTACACACCCTGAATACAAACCCTGAGAAACCTAACCTGCACCATGTCTACTCTGCTCAACATGCTTTGTATAACCACCCTCTAAACCCTGTGGCACTACGAAAATTGGCCAGCTAGACAGAAAGCAATGAAACCGATCTCTACCAGAGAATCCCCTACCTCAAGACTAAGAACCATGGAAACTGCCCTGTCAGCGATGCCTCTTACCACTACCTCTATATGCCTCACGTCATAACCCTTCTATAGCCCAAGCATGATCAACCACCTGAAGAAAGGTAGTCCGAACTGTCACCAAGTGCTCTATCGCCAAATAGAGCAGTGAAATCAATCCTCCAACAAAACCCTGAACTCTCTCAAACTCTGAGGGCATAGTCCTAGCAGTGCGCCTAATCACCTCGTGAAACGTTGCCTCATACGCCAAAACTGACATTGGACCCTGCTGGAGATTTGTAACCTCAAACCTAGATGTAGCACCACTCGATGAACTGGGTGTTGCCCCTACCTGTGATACACCCTCTGACAGACTTGGAGTCCTATCCACAGTGTCCTGAAGAACTGGGGTAGCCATAAATCCTACTAGAGGTTGGGCTGACCCCAAACCCCCTAGCTGATACGGTAAGCTCTCAATCTGAAATCCTGACATTGGAGGAAGCACTGAAGCAACAAGCATAGAAGCCTCATCGTCACTCACCGTCTTACCCATCCTAGGCATCTGAGAAGGAATGGAACAATAAAGTTTAGAAGTTGATAAAGTCAAGAACGCAAGATAAGGAGCCAAGAATAGGAAACTTTTCCTAATAATGCCTTGTAGCCTCCCATAGATAGGATATGGACGTCATCGTACTGATCCGCGAGACTCTACTTAGACACTTGCTCTTGTACCAACAACACCAGTGAACCTAGAGCTCTGATACCAAGCTGTCATGACCTGATTTCTCTGGTCATGATGGCACCTACAACTCCCATGTAGGCAAACCAATCCCTGTAGCCCAAAATGGTTAGTAATGGGCTACTACCTAAGCAATCACACACAAGAATTAGAACTAAGTGGTAGCAAATAAATAAAGTAACGCGGAAGGAAAACAACCTGAACATATATATAAAGAAACTATACCAACCCACGACCTGGTATCAAAAGTACATGAGCCATTCTAAAATATACAGAGTACTAAAAGGTACAAAATAGGATATACAACTATCTCTGAATAAATAAAAGAGTAAACAGTGCCAAAAGAAGAGATGTGGTCAAGCTCTGGTCGTTAGGAGCTCACCCTAGTCTCGGATGTCCAAAAGTTGCACTAGTATCCACCCGATCAATGATGATAGCTCACACTAGGATCTGCACCAGGAAGATGAAAAAATATAGTATGAGCACCAATTGCAGAGCAACGGGTACCCAATAGGCATCATAGGCCGACTGAGCGCATATAAGATATAAAAGCAGCATAAAGCAGATAAGAAGAAAGTAGTCACAGAAGCAAACAGAGGAAAGCACACACAAAAAATAGCAACAAATAGAAGATAAGGAGAAAACAATCATACTATGCTAGCCACAAGAGATATACATCATAAAACACAAGTGAAGGAGAAGAAGACGCACCTGGGTCCTTGCAACAATAATATATAAAGAGAGTTTAACGAACATGGCGGTATACCAGTAACCTCAAATAAAAAGAAAAAGGAGAAGAAGCAACTAACGAAATCATGCTAATAATACAACTCCCAATATAAGAATAATCAGAAATGCAACCTCACAAGTACTACCACATGATATAAATAAGCTAATCCACACCACTAACAAGTGCTAATCCACAAATGATCGGAAGGACCACTAATAAGTACTAATCCACCAATGATCAGAAGAGCCACTAACAAGTTCTAATCCATCAATGATCGGAAGGGCCACTAACAAGTACTATAATAAGATAGAATAAGCAAAACTACCTACAGTCACAACGGATTCCCATACACTCGAGGAACAAAAATAAGTGAAAACAAATCCTCCTTCATACCATACTATCGGAGCGTACACTGATCAAACAACGAACAAGAGTAGATCTTTACACAATATGAATGATATGATGTGATATGATGAAACATGTGTGACAGTAGTACTGTATGTACCTCCTTCGGCGCCCGCATGTCTTGTAGCTAGGATCCATGGAAGGATTCCCTCGTATACCCCTACTACACTATATACCCCTCCACCGGCACACGCGACTTGTTGTCCATGGTCCGGATTGGCAAGGTCCATGGAAGTTTACGCGACCACATACAAAATCGTGAAATCTTAAATATAACTGCCTAGAGTGTATCCGGGTCTAAATATGTAATCAAAGTCTCAAAGTGATTGCCCGAGTCTATCCGGATCTAAATCAGTAATTGAAATCTCAAAACCCCAATAAAGGGTGCCCGGAGTATATTCGGATCTAAATCCATAGTAAAAACAAGTCTAGCGCTTGGCTCGATCGAGTCTAGTATCGTATCAAAATCAGTAGTAAAATTAGCTTAGCCGAGTCTAGTATCAGTGTGAAACCCAGTGATAAAATCATCTTTTAATCTCTTCTACCTCAAGAAAATCCATAAAAGAAGTTTCAAATCTATTTAGAGACTTTTATACTAAAAACGGGCCCTCGGGCCATGCAAAGTTTAGAAAAATGGTGATAGTTAGGCTCGCAGCAAAAAGTAGTAGTAAATAAATGCGGAAAACTCTTTATACGATAATGATATGCCCAAACACAATCAATAGCCCAACGACTCACAATCAACCTATCGGTCATGCACAGGCTCAATCTGCTCTACATCATAGATAACCTGCCTAATATCATAAATCGATATCCGGGACTCATGGACATTCCCAAATAATCCACCATCTATGGTCCAAAGGCAGATACAAAGTTCACATGAGACCGCAAGGGTAATACTACAAAACTAGTTCAAATACTAATGCAAACGTAAGAAATAAGATGGACGAAAGAAATGGACAAGGTCTAGGGTGCCAACCTAGTAAACTCAACCCAAGGACGCCAAATAATGCAATTATATACTATATACACAAAGTCTAAGGTAGGGAAGCCGTAACCTACCCAGCGTCCGACGATAAGCTGCTGGGAAGCCAAAACCCGAGTCCGACTTGCTTAATACCTCAGTTAATTAGCTATCTGAATACCTTATTGGTGAGTATTTGATTCTCTATCTTGTGATCGATTTCCTCTCTCATTTTCTTTCCCCACCCCTAATTTAAAAATAAATAAACAAATATTTAATTAATATTTTGAAGAAAAAGTTAACCTATAAACTTATGAAGAATTTCGAAGGCCGAAGCCTTTGCATAATTCGCTTGACGACCTTTAAGCCAACCATGTAAATGATTCGTCAGATCACCAAAAAAAAAAGTTTTATGTACTTCTTTTATTTTATTTAATTTTATATGATATTTTTATGTTTCAATTTATGTAGCATTATTGAATTTTTTAAAATTCAAATTTTGATTGTGAATTCTTATATAAAAGATTTAAGTTTTTTGAAATAAAATTTATATATTTAGAAATTACGTAGAAAAAATTATAAATCACAAGAATTAATAGCTTAAAATATTTAAGAAATATATAAAGAAATTCCGGTCAAAGAAAAAATTAGTTGACTCTCAAAATTTTAATTGTAACACATAAATTGGGATGGAGGGAGTAATATTTTATCTGGGATAAATTTTGAAGTGTTAGTCCGACTCATAGTGAGGGTGTGTTTGGTATGAAAGAAAATGTTTTCCTATTTTCTCATGTTTGATTGGTTAAAAAAATTGAAAAATATTTTCTTTAGAAAAACAAGCTCCTTGAAAATAAGGAAAATGACTTCTCTAATGAAAGTAAGAAAAACAAGTTACATTGTCTCCTCCCCATCCTCACAACCACCACAACCCCACACTCACTCCCCTCCCACCCCACCCACCTCCCACAACCCCCAGCAAAACACCCAACCCAACTCACACATTTTTTAATAAAATATTTTCTACCCCACCCCACCATCCAATTTTTTTACAAAAAGATCCATTTTTTTTAAAAAAATCGATTCTTTTTAAAACAAATTTTAATTTTTTTTTGTACCCACCCACAACCCACAACCCACAACCCACAACCCACCCCCACCTTACACCACCCATCTCTATTCCACCCACTCTATTTTTTTTTTAAATTTAGTTTCAATTTTTTAAAACAATTAACTTTTTTTGTACCCCACCTCCACCCTCACCCACCCCAATATTTTTTTTAAAAAAAATTATTTTAAAAAAAATAAATTTTAATTATTTTTGTACCCTCCAAAACTACATCTCACCCCACCTTACCCCCTCCCCCCACCTCAATTTTTTTAAAAATTGAATTTCTTTTTTTACCCCACCCCCACCTTACCCCACTCCACCCGCCCCAATTTTTTCTTGTACCCTACACCCACCTTACCCCAACCCCTCCACCTCCACCCACTATCCTACCCCACCCATTCCCACCCCAACATACCCCCACCCCACCCCCGCAGTCCCAACCTATTCCCCAAAAAGATATTTTCTACTCTCTAGCCAAACACTAAAATATATTTTTTGGAAAATATTTTTTCACTAATCAACCAAATATTAAAAAATATTTTTCACTTACCAACCAAACATGAGAAAATAAGTAAGAAACCAACTTATTTTCCATAAAAATATGTTTCATGAAAAACGTTTTCCTCCGTACCAAATACACCCCGAGTAAATTGACCTTTTGAAAGTTTTATAAATGTTGTATAAGAGTGATATAGTGTCGAACATGTTGGATATTTCAAATAAAGAAAACGTGGTATAAATTAGAACACAAGATATTAAAAAGATTTAAATTATTCCCTCTTGGTAAGCATATGGAATGATGCAAAGGGTACTTACATTACATTTAGCAATCAACACAATAAAAATATAGTAGGAAGATGAACGAAAAGAATACAAAATCTCACACAAATTTTAACATACAAATAAATTAATTAAGCCAATTAAATCAGTTGAGGAAATGGCAA
Source organism: Jaltomata sinuosa (assembly GCA_003996215.1). NCBI lineage: Eukaryota > Viridiplantae > Streptophyta > Magnoliopsida > Solanales > Solanaceae > Jaltomata > Jaltomata sinuosa. The sequence continues at coordinate 170,561 of QJPP01001539.1, forward strand.
TTCTTCCTGATCTCCCCCTTGTTACCAGTGAGGATCTCAATGGAACCCATATGAACCATTGCAGCAGCAAACTTACGTGCCCAAGTGGAGCGATACTTAACGTTATTCATAACCAACTTAGAAGTTAAAGGACTTTCAAACAATGTCTGATCAGAAGTCAACAATCCCCTATGGTTCTTCAAATTGAGATAATACTTGTTGTCAAGGTGATTAGGGGATGAAACATCAAGATTCACCATTGGATCAATTTGAGTATCACTAATTGGTCGAGGGCACTGGTTTTTCAAGAATGAAGCATATCTAGGATCCAGTGAAGGATCTTGAGGATGTGTAGCATTGAAACCGTAAAGCCTATTAGAGAAGGAAGAACAATGAGATCGACCAATGGAATGAGCTCCTGATAGAGTCACCATTTCATCAATTGACAATCCTTTTCTTTTGAAATTGTCTTGAAGTTGCTGGGCATTGAAGAAAGGTGGAGGAAGGTTCTGAATGACTTCGGAGCTCAATGAAACGCGTCCATCACGACGTCCTCCTGGAAGAGCATAATTTATGCCACCAACGAACAAGGCGCTATCTCTAGCGGCATAGGCAAGTATGTCTGCACAAGAAACTGTTCGTGGACATAGTATTTCAAGCAATGCTTTTGCTTCATCAATAACCTCAAAGCCTCGAAGGCTTGGGTTGTTAATGGGACTATCTTTCTCAGCGGTTTCCTTTCCATTAACTGAATCCAGCAACACTGAACCATCACAACCCTACAAACATGAAGTTAACAACCCCAACAGCGTGCAGTTAATTAGCATTCAATAAATTAATAGCTAGCAGTTACAAAATAACTACCACCCTGCCCCAATCTCAAGCAAGTTGGAATCGGCTATGTAAATCCTCGTGGCTCCATTAATTAAAGCTCATTTTAGACAAACATTATATAAGATAAGAGAAAGTACGATAACAAATTAGTGAAGATAAAAACAGTACCCTGATAAAGCAGTCATGGAAATGCATGCGAATAATGCCTGCAGTAACGCCAGGATTCATGAGAATCGCTTTGAATACAGCTTTTCTTATAATGCCCTCAGCTGCTGGACATGATCTTGAATAGAACCCAACACCAAATGTTGACTTTCTGGGTTTGGGCTTGGGCTTATAATATTTGTAATACTTTGATGAAGCCTCAGCAAATCCAGAAAGAGAAAGAATCAAACAAAAGAGTAGAGCTAATGCTGCAAGCTTATTGAAGGAATTCATTTTGTTGCCTTCTGATCTTAATTTCCTTTTCTTGCACATACGAAGTTGATGGTTCCAATTGGGCTTTTATAGGCAAATTAACACGGTGAAAGTTATACCCGCTTAGTTAATTAGTTATACAAGTTCAAAGCCATTAAAAAAGAAAAAGAATAATATCGTATCTTTTATGTTCTGACTTTGAATTTTTCTGCTTCTTTAATAAATCAAGGTTACCACAAATTGGTATCAATAGTTTTGCATGATATATGAAGGTTATACATGATCTCCACTAACTGATTCCAGCTTTGCATGATAACATTTTTTATGCACCTGACGGTGACGGGGCTTTAGTTTTATTTAACTCTCTCCAAATGTCAGAAGTCTGATCAATTTCAACAAGAAACTTGATCTTTTGCTAGCTGGCTCTGTAGACTTATTCTGCAAGAAATTAAGAAAATGTCGTAGCCCCTAAACTAGTTGGAATAGGGGTAAGTATACGAATCTCAGTCAAACACCATTACATAAATTAGGAGTAAAGTATATTTTATAATCACTGACAAAAAAGAGAGAAAAATGAGAAATTCTAACTACTGAAAAGATAATTTAAGTTTATTTACCCTAACTATGAGTAAATTAAAAGAGAAGTGTTAAATTATCTAGTAAACCATAATAATTTTTGTTTGCTGTTATAATTAGCTACCATGTTGAAATGTCAAATATATAATTAAATAAATTATTTGTTATTACCAAGGATAATTATTCTTCTTTGGCACAACATATATATATTCTATTTAAAAATGAGTAGCAATGGTAAATAAGTTAAGATTCTTAAAAGTTGAAAATTTGTACAAAATAACGTTTTTAAGATCTATGAGAATGTTCAAGATGAAAAGAGTAGCAAAAAAAGTGAGATTTCAAGCTTCAAATATAAACGAACAACCAAATTTATGAACCAAACAAGAAAAATGTAACCATTCTCATAGTCGTTTTGGGCTTTACTTAGTTTCCCCCCTTACTTGACCCTTTCGGTAGCTTCACTAGTTGTTTATGACATGTGGGGATGGATGACATGATTCTCGAAATGATCAGATATGTTTCAGAGAAGATTTTCAGTTTTGAAAATTTAAAACATGAAAAGTTTGACCAAATTCAACATATTGGGTTAACGAGGTTGGATTTGGATTTTGACGATTCCATTAAGTCCAGAGCAATTATAGTCACGACCCCAAAATATGATGGGATCATGCGGGCACCTACTCTAACCTATCTAGGTAGAAGAACCCTAAAACCACCCAACCCTTAGCATACAACAATCTTTATAAGCAATTTCAAACGTACGGATATAAAAAGCAACTGCATAGATCTCAAAATTCATTAGATAGTTAATAACACGTGGACTGTAAATTATACAAATTATTATAATTTCCCCCTAGATCTAGTCTAAGCATGTACAAGATCTACTAAAGAAAGAACATGACAAAACATAAAAAGACACAACTCTTGCCGAAAGGATAGAGAACGAAAGTTGTTGATGGAGACTCTTCAATCCAAGATTGAATTTCAGCCAACCTGTCATACATCTACACCAAAAGGTATAGCAAGAGTAGCATCAGTACAATCACATGTACTGGTAGGTATCATCACCCGATCAGGATTAGTTCATAAAATCACATATATAGAAATCAAGGCTAAACAAATACAACCACTTCAACATACAATAAGATAATTTGGTAGGTAGTCATCTATAAGTTCTCCTCACCCATCCTCAGTCATCTACTCTTCATTCCAGAATAAGGGTATCCTCTAACCCCTACTACTTTCCTTCTGTTCACATCTAGTATTGGTTACACAACTAGGCCTAGTGGTAAGACATTACCCACTACCCAAGTTTATCTAGCGACTATAAACCTAACAGGTCATTCGATCTTAGATCCTCATAGTGTACTCAATTACATCTAAATTCATTGAAGGTTACTACAGACATTCACCAACGTATTCACGAGGGAACTAAGTTTATCTATTCCTCACTCATCAGTATATTCAGTACTCATAGACCCTACTCGTAATTGTAAGGCCACCTTATACAACTGACCACAAGGAAATATAATGAAGAATATAATGATAATGCAATAATATATGCAGTGATATATGCAAGACTTTGTACACACAAGCTATAGGTCTTATTTTTGTCCACTAGCCCTGGCCTGCAGGGAATCCTAGGTGTTCATGCACCATACTAGTGTGGTATCCACTCCATAGTGATTACTAACTATAATCAATGCAACTAGGCTCTGGGGCCTGTATCTGATGAATGTATATATATGTGTATATATAACCAAGTTATCCAAGATACTATTCATACTTAATCATTTCAACTCACTTATCACTTCCTGTTCATTTAGCCTATTCATATCAGCACAATAGGAAAAGCATATAAAATACAACTACGTCCGAGACCAATCACAGGTTATACAATTTTACTACAAATATGCAATAAGGTGAGTTTTAACTTCAATTCAACACAGTGCCTACAAGCCCTTACCAGGATTACCCTCTACGCTGGTGGGTTCTACACTTCTATTTAGGTTTGACCAACCAATCCCCCCCCCCCCTTTATGAAACTGTTATCAGATTTGTATATCCGGACACAAGGTCACAATTTGGCTTAGCTTTGTTACTAAATCGTCCCTCATAACTATAGGGCCTCTATATAATCAATTCTTATTATTCCTTATTCAAGTCCCAATCCCAGAACAACACCATTAAGTCAATATACTAAGGCTTTCGAGCTTATTAAAATAGAGCTTCAACCGCCTCAACTGGCCATTCCAACCAATCATAGTTAATTGAGAATCATACTAAGGTAATACTTTCTTACCGATTGAATTCCCTATGGTTCAGGCATCACCTAGTTACCAAACACAAGTTTAAGTCTCAATCATTATATCTTAGGCACTATAGACACACACAACTCACCATGCATATAATTATTCATAAACCAGGCTTATTAACTAAGTTCAGCTATTACTATCTAGACTCCATACCCGAAGGCCTAAGCATGTTGTCTTCATTAATTTTTATACAGGAAATATGTTTATTAATCAAGTCTTGCTATTATTTAACCATAACCTACCTCGAATATTGAGCTGCTTCCATGATGCATGCAACTTGCATATCATTCCCGTCTTAAGAAATCTGGAGGAATAGTCACCACTATAGGGAGAGGAATCCCACCCTTTTTCTGAGAGCTTTCCCTTACTTTTCTTGTTTTTCTAGGATTGGGAAAGAGTTGTGGCATTTTTAGGAGAACGTCTCTTTTTGGAGAATTATTTAAGGGCTAAACAAACTAAATTTCAGATTATGTCCCATGTCCTCGTCGTAATGTGGGACGCTGCATCGTGATGAGACCCTTCATTGCAATAAGCCATCATGATAAGCTCTGGCTCATCCAGATGAAGTATGCTGATAACTTGTCCAAGACCATATTTTATGTTCGAAGTTTATTCAAATACCCTTAAAATTAACTCTACGATTTTAACTCACACGATTCTATCATTAAAATATTAATCTAATAAATTTATCGTGACTTTTTAATAACCACGGGATGGATCATTATAATTATGACTTGGTCAATGTTTGGCAGGGGTCCAAAGGTGCTCTGGAGTAATTTGGGTCATTGATTGCATTCTAGTTTATTTTGAAAATTTTGAGTTGATCACTATCAATATTTGATCAAGATGACCTCAGATCAATGATTTGATAGTTTCAATAAATTCAAAAAGCATTTGAAGAGTGGTTTTCATATTTGATTTGTGTTTTGGGGATTCCAGATGAGTTTCGAGGGGTGAAAATGAAGTCTTGGCCACAATTGATTTTTTAGTTGTTGTGCAGACAAATTTCTTCTTTGTGATCGCGATAGTGATGCCACATTAGAGCAGTTTGGTCTGGTCATCGCGATTGCAAGGTGGTTATCAGGGTCACGTAAAAGAGGGGTAAGAATCTAACCTTTTATTTGGTAATTTGGTACTATTTCATCATTTATTTCATGATTTAATATGTGTTTGGGTAATAGAATTTGGATTTTTATACCTAGAATTGAAAAATTATATTTTATTGATTTAGAGGTTGATTCGAACTTAATTTTCAATGAAATCTCAAATTTAGGAGCCTTGTGTTATGGGTAAAGTATTTTTTTATATATAATTTCTATTTTGACCTTGAGGGCTCAGGATTGTCTTTTTGGGTCTAGATAGAAGTATAATAATATGAGTGTCCATAAATTCCTATGGTTATGTAGATTTTGTATTTGACCATATTGACATCATTCAGAGGTTTTGAGAAAGGTCAAAGCTATTTATTGATCTTTTGTGCTTTAAACTTAAGGCAAGTTGAGATGTTATTGACTCCTATAAAGTGTATATGTTGGTAATTGATTATATGATGGGTTAAGGGTGTAGGTTGTCTCGTATAGTGAGATGACAAATATTTATATATGTATCAATGTTATTCTCTACGTAGAAGTCAGATATTCGACTGTTTTGACTAATTTATGATGTTAGTAGATATTGAAAACATGATATCTGAGCTTTTTAGCTGATAAATGACTTATTGATTTGATTGATATTCATCACTCATGATTATCTATATACTTGAGGGATTGACTTGATAGAGAGGCATTAAACTTGTTCTTATGATATGCTCTCGTATCTATAACATTTATTTATGCCTTCATATGACATCACATGCATAGTATATTGATAAATCATATGATTACTATATGATGACCTAGGGGCGAATCTCGATGGAGTGATGGTACTATTATTCGATGGCCGACATGCATATCATGATAGAGTGACGATAGTATTATTCAATGGCCTACAAGAGTATCCAGATAGAGTGATGATATTATTTATCTGATGGACTACAGGTTGATTCAGGTGTAGTACATGAACTTCACGAGTCCCCCATGAATCATGACCACCAATAACAGGGGCATATGTGCATTGGTGCATTAGCCAACATTTTATTTCATTTTCATATGCATTGTATTATAAATGCATGGCATTTGTTCTCACACTTTATATGGCTTTTCCCTATTCAATAGGGGCATACTTGAAATTGACTGGTTATTGAGCAAGATTTTGGTTTTATTGATTATTTTCTTATATTTGATTCATGTATTTATTCAAACTAATTTTATTCTGTTGAGAAGTGTGGAGGTTGGAGTGGTAAGACTAACTCTTGCCATCACTTTATATGGGGTCGATCGATGATGCTACTGAGTATACATATTTTTTCATACTCATCCTTACTTTTCTACACCTTTTACATACAGGTTTCGTCCCAAGTACAAGTGATAGATGATCATGTATTCAATTTTCGCTTGCTTGAAGTCTTGGAGATAGCTTCTTTGTTATTCTGCAACATCATACACCATCTATTTTCCTTATTCATTTCTTTTACTTTCAGACAATTATTGTAGTATTCTGAGACTATGTAATAGTATTGTAGAAGCTTTTGTATTCATGACACCAGGTTTGAAGGGTGTGACATCGTCTTACTTCAACATTTTCTGTAATATGACTCAACTTTTTGTTTGATTTTCAAGTTTTGCTTTTACTTTTGCTTTATCATTGCTAAAATAAACTTTTTGAGTTGAATGGTTCACCTACAAAATTAGGGTAAGTGCCATCACGACTTCAAATTTTTGAATCGTGATAATTTATTATCAGAGCATGATTCACCAATCTCATGAGTACAAAAATAATGTCAAGTAGAGTCATGCAGATTAGTGCGAAAATGTTTGTTACTTATCTTTGAGAGGCTATATGATATTTAGGGAACATCTATTTTTTTATTCCTTATCATGCATATTTGACTTTTGAATTCTAAGTCTTTTTTTCATTTTCTCATAGATGTTGAAACCCGAGACAAGGAGCCTGGACCCACACCTGCTGCCATAGTCCTGACACGCAGTAGAGAAAGGGCTAGGGTTGCAGCACTAGTGAGGGGTAGAGCATCGATGGTTGCTTAGGGTCATGCTCGAGTAGTGTCCCTGATAGTGATGACAAGCTGATTCAGGCTGGGGAGGTGGGCCTAAGACAAGTACCACCTGAGTGTCACGATCCAACCCGCCGTGAGTGGCACCCACCCAACTCCTGGATATGCGAACTAATTAATAACCCATTGCTTAGTGGAATCTACAGCTCAAAACCAGTTTGCATTAAAGTAAATTATCATTCACTATCAAATACTAGCATAATAAGAATCTGCAAGAAAATCCCCCTAGAATCTGAAAGTCACCATACCAAAATATCTACTACTGTCTAGAAAAAAAATGGGAATGCAACCCCAAAAATAAGAGAATCTGGGTTTGAAACAAAGGATCAGAAATATACTGGATGAAACCATGGCAACCGAAAGAAGCAGCTCACCCTTAGAATCTGGAATCGTCGAAACTAGAGTTGAGGTCGCATAGGAGCCGCCAGAAGATGTTATGTACTCATAGAAAGAAAAATAAGTGCAGAATCAATACACAACCACCGTGTACTGGTAGGATCATCGGTCAGCTCTAACAAACAATATATGAATAATAAACTAAAGCTGAGTAAAGTAAGGTAAACATGTAATACAAGCCAACAATCAACTAGACTCTAAGTCTTCCCTCTAGCTTACCAATCACATGTAACAAGTCTGACATCCATTGCACAATACACCATGACAATAATGTAGGCGACTTTTGAATAACCCAGATCAACTACGAATCCCTAAAACAACACTTACGTGTTTAACATGCACTCCCGGTCTATTTTATGACCAACCCCACAGTTAAGTACAACCACTCGGCCTCTCAAGGACCATCATGCAATAACCACATATCAAGAATATAATCCGATCCACTCATGAAACCATCGTCAGTATACAATCAATGCAAGTACAATAAAACCCGTACAAGGTGTGGTACCCAATCCAACCATTATAAATCCCATACCAGGCGTGGTACCCGAGCCAACCAAATAAATATCCCATACCAGGCATGGTACCCAAGCCAACCAATATGTAACTTGTACCAGGCATCGTACTCGAGCCAATCAAATGTCACACATAATCCAACAAGTCAATAAATAATGAACAACATCATACTTGTAAACCAACAAGCAACCAAACCCAATTCATTTCACATAATTGACACAGGATAGCTAGACATTCATAATTCCATCTCCTAAGCATACAACTCATACAATACTAAGCGATAGTATATGAACACATATTGAATATTGGGAAAAATAATAACCATCACCTACCTCGAATAACTCAAAAGCTCTACTGGACCAGAGCCTTCCGATTTTCTGAAGCCTTTGCTTGTTCTTGGTCTAAAAATGATTATACAATATGCTAACATCAGTCCAATGGCCTAAAATACCTGGATTAGACAAAATCCCAATCCCTAGGCCAAAACTATAATCATTCCACCCATTACTGGGCTTTCTCACCACTAATTCGTCCTAAACTACCATTTTTATGGTTGCATTTAGCGAATAAGGGTGATTAAGGCATGAAAAACCCATAAGCAACATAACCACACATTCAACATCCTAGAATCCCTATTTTTCCCTGAATTCCATATTCTTAGGTTAACCCAAACATGTAGATTATAGTTTCTAAGGTTCGAGAATCAAAATAACAAAGCGTGGAGCGAAAACCTTACTTTCTCGATGGAGTTTGGTGTAAATTCACTGAAATTTGCCTCCCTTTATCTTTGCCCTTCCCCAAAATGTTCTTGAAAGTTTCTGAATGTTTTTGGGGAATTTTCAGCATAAAACCTGACTCAGTTTGCTATAGCGGTCCGTACACTGCTATAGCAGCACCACCGTAGTGGAATCGACCGCTATGGCGGTGCTGACCGTTGTTGACTACTGCTATAGCAAAAATTATTCCACTATAGAGATGGCCACGATAGCATAGTGTCAACTTCTATAACGTAGTTGAAACATGACAGAATCTCAGAAAATCTCACAAAAGTGCCTATTTTATAACACACCTTAAATCCTGGCATTCTAGAATAACTCCTTCACGTCAACCTTAATACCGAGAGTTCTACTTACCCGAATTCATTTCCAAAAAATCCCCTGGACTCCTTAACATCTTAGCTAGCATAAAACTAGCTCAATACAAGGTACATTACCCAATCCTCACCTAGATTGCCCTGTACCATACCTCACTCAAAAACCGACCGAGACTAGCCTAGCCCAAAATTTCCAAATCCCAAACCTAGAACTTTTGTAACCCAAAACTCAGCATGAAAGGTTTACTCGTAATGACAGACCCGATCATTATAACAGACACTAATTTACCCATGATTTATCCCCGAATGATTAAAACCAAAAATATGAAGTAAAAGAAGGGCAGTGTAGTACTTGAATCCTTAAACAAGTGAGGGTACTTGTCCCCGCATATCCTTCTCAGTTTCCCAAGTGGCTTGCTTAATCAGATGATACTTCCATTGAACTTTTACCAATTTGATATCCTTTGTCCTTTATTTTTAGATATCTCGATCAAGAATCACAACCGATTCCTCTTCATATCGAAGATCCTTGTCTAGCAAAATCGTATCCCAATTAATGATGTATTCCCCATCCCCATGGTATTGCTTCAACATGGATACATAGAAGGCTGGATGGACTCCGGATAAACTGGGTGGCAGTGCTAACCTGTAAGTCACTGGCCCTACAATCTCGAGAACCTCAAATGGATCGATGTACCGGGGGCTGAGCTTACCCTTCTTACGAAACCGTATTACCCCTTCATTGGTGATACTTTCAATAGCACTTGCTCACCAACCTAAAAATCCATATCTCTTATCTTGTGATCTGCGTACTCTTTCTGCCTGCTTTGTGCTCCTAGAAACTTGGTTTGAATTCCCCTCACCTTTTCTTGAGCTTCCCTTACCAATTCCACGCCCAAGGGTTTCACATCGCCTACCTCAAACCACCCTATAGGTGATCTACATCCTCTCCCGCACATTGTCTCAAATGGTGCCATATCGATGTTGGACTGGTAAATGTTATTGTATGAGAACTCACACAACGATAGAAACTGGTCCCAATGACCCTCAAAGTCGATCACACATGATCTCAGCTTGTCTTCCAACACTTGAATTATTCTCTCTGACTGACCGTCTGTCCGAGGATGAAATGTTATGCTGAAAGTGAGTTGAGTGCCTAACTCTTCGTGCAACTTACCCCAGAACTTGGAGGTAAACTGAGTTCCCTTATCTGAAATGATTAAGAGTGGCACTCCGTACAACCTCACAATCTCCTTAACATAGACCTTAGCTAACTGCTGCAAATTATAGTCCACCCTGACTGGAATAAAATAAGCTGACTTGGTCATCCTGTCTATAATGACCTAAATAGAATCGTACCTTCCCAAGGTCTTAGGAAGACCCACTACAAAATCCATGGCTATCCTCTCCCACTTCCACTCGGGAATGGGCATTCTCTGAAGCAATCCTGCAGGCCTTTAGTGCTCATACTTGACCTGCTGACAGTTCTGACATTTAGACACATAATCAGCTATGTCCCTTTTCATCCCAGGCCACCAGTAAAGTTACCTCAAGTCCTTGTACATTTTAGTTATGCCCGGATGAATCGAATACCGCGAACCATGAGCCTCTGCCAATATCTTTTGAATTATGTCATCAACTTGAGGAACACAAATCCTCCCCTGAAGCTCTTCACCCTATCAGCGCCCAATGTAGGGTCCTCGAACTCTCCGGATACTACCTTGCTCCGAAGCTTGTTCGACCGTGCATTTTGAAACTGTTTGGCCTTTATTTCTTCTATGAATGTGGATTTGACCTTAATACTAGCCAACACCCCACCCTGTTCTGAGACTCCTAATTGCATGAACTTAGATTCTAGAGCCCGAATCTCCTTAGCCAGTGGCTATTTGGACACCCCCAAATAAGCCAAACTGCCCATGCTAACTATCTTCAGGCTCAACGCGTCTGCCACCATATTAGCCTTGCCCGGATGATACTGGATGATCACATCATAATCTTTCAACAACTCCATCCACCTCCTCTGCCTCAGATTCAAGTCCTTCTGAGTAACCACATGTTGCAGGTTGCGATGGTCCGTGAACACTTGACACCATAAAGGTAGTGCCTCAAAATCTTAAGTACAAGGACCACCGCTTCCAACTCGAAGTCATGAGTTGGGTAATTCTTCTCATGAGGCTTCAACTTCCTTGAAGCATACGCGATAACACTTATATCCTGCATTAACACAACACCCAAACCTGAATGTGAAGCATCATAATACACAATGAAATCCTTACTTTCAACCGGCAATGAAAGAATGGGAGGTGTAGTAAGAAGTGTCTTGAGCTTTTGGAAGCTCTCCTCACACTTGTCGGATTACACAAACGGTACCTCCTTCTGAGTCAACCTTGTCAAGTGAGTAGCGATAGATGCAAAATCCTTGACAAACCTGCGGTAGTAGCCTGCAAACCCCATAAAACTCCTAACCTCAGTCACAGAGCTAGGCTTGTCACGACCCGATTTCTCGGTCATGATGACACCTACAACCCCCGGTAGGTGAACCAATCCCCGTAGCCCAGGACAGTTAGTAATGGGCTACTATCTAACAAATAAGGGAACAAGACGAAGAGAATAGATAACAGGGATATAAATATATACATATGCGGAAACTAAACCAAACCCCAAGACCTGGTATCATAGTATAGAGCCACGACTACATACATAGAGTGCAAACGATCCAAAACTATATATACAGATGTCTCTGAGTGGTAATAGAGTACATAAAGCAAAAGATAAACTAAAGCTAAGCTCCGATCGCCAAGAGCTCACCCTCAGTCTGAAGTAATCCCCAACAGATCTCCGAGCATGAATCACAGCGATCTAACGGCGATGGCCCACGCTAGGATCTGCACCCAAAGATGCAGGGGGTAGGGTGAGCACCAAATGCGAAGCATAAGGTACCCAGTAGGTATCATAGGCCGATTGGGCACATATAAGATAAAAGCATAGTAACAGACAGAATAGAAGCAAGCAGTCACAGAAATCAACGAAAGGTACACAGGAACTAACCTAGAGGGAAATCAACAGAACCACATGTGAGGCCAGTAAGCAGAATATACACACCATAGGCACAGGTTGAAGTAAGAAATAACGCACCTGGGGTCCTTGCAATAACAGTGTATACAAAATAAGTTTACGAAATGGACGGTATACCGGTAACCTCAAGTGTAAGAAGAAGAGGGAAAGAGTAATGATAGGCATGCTCAGAGACATGAATCAAACTCAACAACTAATCTATCACAATCTCAAATCCAGAAACAGAAAAGCTAACAATTCATACTTAACCATAACAGGGCAAATTCTGTAAGTAAATAGCAAAATTCTACCTACAGTCCCCCGGCCGCCCATACAACCGAGGAACACAAACAAGTGAAAACAAACCCTCCGGCATCCCATACTACAGGAGCGTACAATCAACAAACAACAAACAAGGGTGGAGCCTCAAACAATGAATGATATGATGCATGAAGATCTCAAGTGAAATGGTATCTCTGTATGTACCTCCTCCGGTGCCGATCCGGCCCAGCAGGTAGGTTCCACGGAAGGACACTGCCCGTATACCTCTACTCCACCGTATACCCTTCCTCTGGCACACGCAGCCCGAAACCCCTGGCCCGGATGGCAAGGTCCATGGAGGTCCCAGACCCCATACTAAAACTCAGTATCAAACATGTCGTCCGGAAGCAAGTCCGGGTTCAAGATAGAGACCCAGTCTCGAATATGCATGCCCAGACCCTGTCCAGGACTAAAGTAGTAGGAAAATATCTCAAAAACCCCTCCAAGGGTGCCCGGGCATAACCGGGTCTAAACAGTATAAAGTCATCTCAGGTGCTCGGTCCGACCGAGGCTAAAAATCATCTCAAGTAGCAAGAAAACTCAACTAGCACCCCGGCCCTACCGAGTCTAGCGTTAATCGTAAAACTGGTGTTTTAAAACATAATTTTACTTTCCTTTACCCAGGAATATTCACAAGTTAAATCAAACCATTTCCAAATCATTTCCATTAAAAACAGGCCCCCGGGGCCATGCAAGGTTAGAAAATGGTGCCAGTAGGCCCGAAGCCAAAACCATAGTAAAACATGGATAAAACCTCTTTATATGCATGGAAATGGTATGATCACACACAATAGCTGCCCAGCAGCTCACAATCAACCTACCGACCCTGCACAGGCCCATAGCTACTCAGCAAGCATAACCAGCCTAGAAGGATAATTCTATGCCCGGGACTCGCGGACATTCCCAAATCCCACCTTCTATGTTCCAGAGTCAACAAGGCCTCACAGGACCACAAGGGTAAATAAAATATATCGGCAAGTACTACAAGCAACGGAGGAACAAAAGTAGGCGGACATGAATAAAGCGGTCGAGGTCTGTGGTACCAACCTAATAAACCAACCCAAGGATGCCCATTAATACAATTTTATCCTATATATGCGAAGTCTAGGGAAAATAAATCGTAACCTACCTGTCGTCCGATGACAAGCTCGAACCTCTCCGAAAAGAAGCTCCAAAACGAAATTAAACTTGAACTCGGGCTTGAATAACTTGACGTCGATAATTGATTTTCTTTCGGTGATCGAACGAGGTGTCAACGTAGTTTCTTTCCACAAACTTCTCTCCACGGTATGAACATATATACATAATTTGAAACTTTTGCTGACAATATATAACAACATTACCTAAGCTAAGTTAAGGATAAATACTAATATTATTTAATTAATTAATTAACTAATGTATGCCACTAATCCTAATCACATCATTACAGGTTGTTGTCAACTCCCTCCACTTCCACGTGGGTGTGGGGTTGACACACCCAAGGATATTTTTGTTTCGGTATATACATACTCGGGTATTGCATAAGTTCATGGTAAAATAAATATAGCTTTTTGAATATACCATAATTAATAGAAAATCATTTCAAATAAAACCTACTATATTATAATAATAATTTTTGATATAACTAAATTTACTATCTCCGTTAAAATATTACAATGTATAAAAACCTTATAAAATAAATACATATACAATTATATCGTAACAAAATATTTTTCATAAACTTTTAAAATATTTTAAAAAGGTAATAATAATATAACTTTTTATCAAATTCAACTTCCAAATAAAATATTTTCAAATACACGCGATGTTAATAAATTCTCAGACTTAGGCTCGCAATTCACCATCCAACGATTTTGATACTCAAGAACTCTCTTGGAACCCTCCCTTATGTTTTCTCACTGTTTCAGAACTGAAATGACATTTTAAAATGTGAAGTTGAGGCTTTAAATCGAGTTTGACCCGACCCGGTTCGCGACCCGGTTCGCAACCCGGTTCCTGCCAGACAGTCCGCGGTAAAACAATCATAACTTTTTACTCCGCGATCAGTTGGATGTGAGGTTTTGTGCGTTGGAAACTAGACTCGTAGACCTTCGATTTGGTATTTTGGGGGACTTCTAACTCTTTATATATTGAGATAAAAGCTCCGAGACATTTTACCCAAAGTTCAGAAAATTTATTAAAGATCTTACGATAACTTTTGCCGACTTGCTTGACTTCAAAACTTATAATGCGACCAAACAAATGGACCCGACACCGAAATACCAGTCGTGACAAGCCTTAAGTGACTTGGGTCTGCTACAACAAGCTCTAACGGCACAAGGAAAACGTGTATGTGAAAATGACCGGAAGGGTCATTACATCATCCACTACCAAAAAGGACTTTCGTCCTCGAAAGTCAAGGTCAAGGGGGTACCTGAAGGCTCAAACAGCTGCGGATACTGGACCCGCATATCTCTCTTGGTCTCCCAGGTAGCCTCCTCGACTGGACGGTGCCTCCACTGAACCTTAACAACCGGGATCTCTCGAGACCTCAATCTCCTGACATCTCTGGCCAAAATAGCTGCCGACTCCTCAACAAAGGCTAAACCCTCATCCAACTTAACTAATCCCACTGCAACACATGAGACTCATCTGGGACATACCGACGCAACATCGAAACATGAAATACAGGATGTATAGCTGAAAACATCGGAGGCAAGGCTAGCTGATAGGCAATGCTACCAACCCTCTGAAGAATCTCAAATGACCCAATGTACCTGGGGCTAAGCTTGCTCATCACGCCCTTCATGGGCGATACACGGAGAAACACCAAGTCACCGACACTAAACTCCAAGGCACGAAGCCTACGATCCGCATAACTCTTCTGCCTGCTCTGAGCTGCTCGAAGTCTGTCCTGAATCACTCGGACTCGGTCTAAATAATCTCGAAGCAAATCTGTGCTCTGTGGCCTAGAACTAAAACCATCAAACCAACCTACCGGTGATCTGCAACGCCTGCCATACAAAGCCTCAAAAGGTGCCATGCCGATACTCGAATGGAAGCTGTTATTATATGCAAACTCTGCCAAGGCAACAAACTGATCCTAAGAACCTCCAAAGTCAAGAACACAGGCCCGAAGCATGTACTCCAGAATCTGAATGGTCCTCTCGGACTGGCCATCTATCTGAGGGTGGAAAGCGGTACTAAGATGAACCTCTATATCCAAATCTCGCTGAATAGCCCTCCAGAACTGAGATGTGAACTGAGTGCCGCGGTCTGAAATGATAAAAGTTGGGACCCCGTGCAACCGAACAATCTCACAAAGGTAGATCTGAGCTAACCTCTCTGCGCCATAAGAAGTATGAACCGGCAAGAAATATGCTGACTTAGTCAGCCTATCAACAATCACCCATATGGAATCAAACCCATGAGAAGTACGAGGCAAACCAACAACGAAGTCCATAGTAATCCCTTCCCACTTCCACTCAGGAATGGAAAGTGGCTGCATCAACCCACCAGGTATCATGTGATCGAGCTTAACCTGCTGACAGTTCAAGCACCGAGATATGAACTCCGCTATATCCCGCTTCATACCACTCCACCAGTAAAGCTGTCTCAAGTCTCTATACATCTTTGCTGTGCCAGGGTGAATGGAGTATCTAGTACAATGTGCCTCATGAAGTATCAACTGAATCAAATCACTAATCCTCGGAACACAAAGGCGACTATAAAACCTCAGAACCCCATCTGAATCTAGAGTAGCCTGGCTGGTCTCACCTTGAACAACCCGGTCACGAAGGTCACACAACTGTTGATCCTCAAACTGACGGCTTTGAATTTGATCAATCAAAGTAGAACGAACCTCAATACTGGCGAGAACTCTGCTAGGATCCGACAAGTCAAGCCTAACCAGACGGTTAGCCAAGGACTGGATGTCCAAGGCTAACGGTCGCTCTGAAACTGAAAGAAAAGCTAGGCTACCCATACTCACTCCCTTCCGACTCAAGGCATCCGCTACCACGTTTGCCTTGCCCGGATGATACAGAATAGTGAAGTCATAGTCCTTCAGTAACTCGACCCATCTCCTCTGTCTCGAGTTCAACTCTTGCTGACTCGTGATATACTGAAGACTACGGTGATCAGTGAAGATCTCACAGTGAACTCCATATAGGTAATGCTTCCAGATCTTGAGCGCAAAAACTACCGCTGCCAACTCTAAGTCATGAGTGGGGTAGTTGCGCTCGTGAACCTTCAGCTGCCTCGACGCATATGCTATTACTCGACCCTGCTGCATCAAGACACAACCAAGACCAACCCCAGAAGCATCACAATACACGGAGAACCTCTGACCCTCAACCGGCAAAGTCAAAACTGGAGCTGAAGTCAATAAGGCCTTAAGCCTCTGGAAGCTATCCTCACACTGATCCGACCACTGAAATGGGACATCCTTCCTAGTCAGCATAGTCAATGGTGCTGCTATGGAAGAAAATCCCTCAACGAACCGTCTGTAGTAACCTGCTAACCCAATAAAGCTGCGGACCTCAGTAGTAGTAGTAAGTCTAGGCCAATCACAAACCGCAGAAATCTTTCTCGGGTCAACCCTAATCCCATCCTTAGACACCACGTGCCCTAGGAATGCAACTGACTCAAGCCAAAACTCACACTTTGAGAACTTGGCATAAAGCCGGTGATCTCTCAAATTCTGGAGTATAACCCTCAAGTGCTGCTCATGCTCATCTCTACTACGCGAGTATACCAAGATGTCATCTATAAAAACTATCACAAATGAGTCCAAATACGGGCCAAGAACTCTGTGCATCAAGTTCATAAAGGCTGCGGGGGCATTAGTCAACCCAAAAGACATCACCAGGAACTCATAATGGCCATAACGTGTCCTGAATGCTGTCTTAGGGATGTCCTTCGCCCTAATCCTCAACTGATGGTAGCAGACCTCAAATTAATCTTCGAAAACACGACTGAACCCTGAAGCTGGTCAAACAAATAATCAATCCTCGGCATCGGATACCTATTCTTCACTGTCACCCTATTCAGCTGCCGATAATCAATACACATGCGCATCGAACCATCCTTCTTCTTCACGAAAAGAACAGGAGCACCCCACGGTGACACACTAGGTCTAATAAACCCCTTAGCTAACAGATCCTAGAGCTGCTCCTTAAGCTCCCTCAACTCAGCAGGAGCCATACGGTAAGGAGAAATAGAAATGGGCCTGGTGCCCGGCTCTAGCTCAATAGCAAAATCAATATCTCTCTCAGGTGGAAGGCCTGGTAGGTCGGTAGGAAACACATCGAGGAAGTCTCTAACCACAGGAACAGACTCAGGAGAAGTAGGGTCAGCACTAATATCTCGGACATATGCTAGATAAGCTAAACACCCACGAGAAATCAACTTCCTAGCTCGAAGGCAAGAGATGATCCCAGATGGTGCATAGCTAACAGAACCCTGCCACACAACCGGGGATACACCGGGCACAGCTATGGTAATGGTATTGGAATAACAATCCAAAACCACACGGTGAGGGGATAGCCAGTCCATGCCCAGTATCACATCAAAATCTAGCATATCAAGAATCATCAAATCACCCCAAGTCTCTGAATCACCAACAGATAACATACAGGATCTCACAATCTGATCCACTACTAAAGAATCTCCTACTGGGGTTGAAAAAGAAACAGGAACAGATAATGGCTCACTAGCCAACCCCAAACAAGGCACAAAGTAGGCAGATATATATGAACAAGTGGATCCAGGATCAAATAAAGCCATAGCAGACTGATGGCACACAGAAATCATACCTGTAATCACAACATCTGAGGCCTCTGCCTCTGGTCTCCTAGGGACCGCGTAAAACTGACGACGACCTCTACCTGCCCGACCGCCATCCCTACCACCTGCTCTGTCGCGCGGAGCACCACCTCTCCCCTGACGACCACCCCCTCTAACCGGAGGCTGAACTGCTCGTAAAGGCTCGGCCAACTGAATGTACCTTGCTGAGGGCAATCTCTAGCAAAATGACCGATCACACCACAAGTAAAACAAGCCTCTGGCGGCCTACTCGGTCGATATGAACCAGCAGATCCCGCATAACCACCACGGCCTAATGCCCCAGAAACTGTACCCCTCGAAGACTGGCCGCCATAGCCCTGATGGTTGCTCTGACCTTGCTCGAACTGGGTACTACCGAAAGTCTGAAGGGAAGCCTGAACCGGTTGGCTGGACTGACCCTGGTGCTGCTGTGGCTGATAATTCCAGCTCCACTGGCCAGGACCTCTACCACCATATCTGGAACCACTATAAACACCCTGATGTCGAGGCCTCTTATCTCTGGACCCTTGATCATGTCGCTGTAAGTCCTCCACAGTGCGGGCATAGTCTACAATAGCCTGGAATGACCGACCACTGGCAAT
>QJPP01001539.1:192248-235582 GCA_003996215.1 Jaltomata sinuosa
CCATTTTAATTATTTCCATAAAAAACGGGACCCCCGGGCCATGCAAGGTTTAGAAAATAGTGCCAGTAGGCCCGAAGCCAAAACCACAGTAAAACATGGATAAAACCTCTTTATATGCATGGAAATGGTATGATCACACACAATAGCTGCCCACAGCTCACAATCAACCTATCGACCCTGCACAGGCCCACAGCTACTCAGCAAGCATAACCAGCCTAGAAGGATAATTCTATGCCGGGGACTCGCGGACATTCCCAAAATCCCACCTTCTATGTTCCAGAGTCAACAAGGCCTCACAGGAGGACCACAAGGGTAAATAAAATATATCGGCAAGTACTACAAGCAACGGAGGAACAAAAGTAGGCGGACATGAATAGAGCGGTCGAGGTCTGTGGTACCAACCTAATAAACCAACCCAAGGATGCCCATTAATACAATTTTATCCTATATATGCGGAGTCTAGGGAAAATAAACCATAACCTACCTGTCGTCCGACGACAAGCTCGAATCTCTCCGAAACGAAATCAAACTTGAACTCGGGCTTGAATAACTTGACGTCGATAATTGATTTTCTTTCGGTGATCGAACGAGGTGTCAACGTAGTTTCTTTCCATAAACTGCTCTCCACGGTATGAACATATATACTTAATTTGAAACTTTTGCTGACAATATATAACAACATTACCTAAGCTAAGTTAAGGATAAATACTAATATTATTTAATTAATTAATTAACTAATGTATGCCACTAATCCTAATATGAAAAGCCCACCACATCATTACAGGTTGTTGTCAACTCCCTCCACTTCCACGTGGGTGTGGGGTTGACACACCCAAGGATATTTTTGTTCCGGTATATACATACTCGGGTATTGCATAAGTTCGTGGTAAAATAAATATAGCTTTTTGAATATACCATAATTAATAGAAAATCATTTCAAATAAAACCTACTATATTATTATAATAATTTTTAACATAACTAAATTTACTATCTCTGTTAAAATATTACAATGTATAAAAACCTTATAAAATAAATACATATACAATTATATCATAACAAAATATTTTTCATAAACTTTTAAAATATTTTAAAAAGATAATAATAATATAACTTTTTACCAAATTCAACTTCCAAATAAAATATTTTCAAATACACGCGATGTTAATAAATTCTCAGACTTAGGCTCGCAATTCACCATCGCACGATTTTGATACTCATGAACTCTCTTGGAACCCTCCCTTATGTTTTCTCACTGTTTCAGAACTGAAATGGCATTTTAAAACCTGAAGTTGAGGCTTTAAATCGAGTTTGACCCGACCCGGTTCGCGACCCGGTTCGCAACCCGGTTCCTGCTAGACAGTCTGCGGTAAAACAGTCATAACTTTTTAATCCGCGATCAGTTGGACATGAGGTTTTATGTGTTGGAAACTAGACTCGTAGACCTTCAATTTGGTATTTTGGGGGACTTCTAACTCTTTATATATTGAGATAAAAGCTCCGAGACATTTTACCCAAAGTTCAGAAAATTAATTAAAGATCTTACGATAACTTTTGCCGACTTGCTTGACTTCAAAACTTATAATGCGACCAAAAAATTGGACCCGATACCGAAATACCGGTCCTGACGAGCCTTAAGTGACTTGGGTCCGCTACAACAAGCTCTAACGGCACAAGGAAAATGTGTATGTGGAAATGACCGGAAGGGTCATTACAAGGCTAGACCCAACTCTTAACTGTCTCAATCTTTTGGGGATCCACTATCACCCCTGTAACACCCCGAAAACATATCCAGCTATCTAAGTTAAAAACCTCTGAAAAATTCATATTCCAGGAACTACGGGTCTAAACCACGAACCGTGGTTCAAACCACGGGTCGTGGAATGGAGCCATGGTTGGCCTTATGCTGGTTCAGCCTCTGGTATGGAACCACGAATGGGTTCTATGGACCGTGGTTCAAACCACGAGTCCGTCCTGTCCACTCGTGGAACTCAGATCAGAGGAGTGACAGGTCCCTCTGAAATAACGACTGGTTGTGATGACCCGTCATCCAGACGATGACCCGTCGTCTTGAGTCGTGGTTTGACCA
Source organism: Jaltomata sinuosa (assembly GCA_003996215.1). Taxonomy (NCBI): domain Eukaryota; kingdom Viridiplantae; phylum Streptophyta; class Magnoliopsida; order Solanales; family Solanaceae; genus Jaltomata; species Jaltomata sinuosa. The sequence goes on from QJPP01001539.1 coordinate 194,336, forward strand.
AGGGTCAACTGTATTCCCAGCATCGATGACTCCAAATGATGACCCATCGTTTGTTTTATGGGTCTATCCTGTTGAACGCGTAGAAATGTTCCTGTAGACTACCTGGACAACCAGGTTCCACGAGTTGGAACCACGAGTCGTGGTTCAAATGACGATCCGTGGAATCAAACCGTAGAACCTGAAGCCGACCAAATTTCTTGATTTTTCTAAGTTAAGTCCCAGGAGTATTTTGGTCTTTTCCCACCCTTTTAACTACTAAGTGAGGTCGTTTTGACTATTCCAAGTAGGGTTTTCACCCTTATTACCCTAAGTTCCTCCTAAATCATTCATTCACCTCCCAAAAGAAGAAAAGTTCTTCCTCAAGATTCAAGTCTCCAAGCTCCAAGTCAAGCCTCCTAAGTCTTTTCCATTGAAGCGGGTCATCTTCTTCTAAGGTATGTGGGTATTCAACAATGGGTTCCTTTCACCCTTATGCCCAAAATCTCCAATTCTTATGTTAAATTATGAACTTATGAAATTAGAGTTAAATTTGGGGAAAATTTATGAAATCAGTTTCTATGTTTAATTTCATGGTATCTTATTGATTTTACATGATTTGTTCATGATTCTTTCATTGGTTTTAAAAGCCCAAGTATGCGAATTTATTTCTAGCATGAAACTATGAAATTGCATATTTTCAAGAGAAACTTGGCATGATTAGATATCATGGTCTTTATGTATTTACGAAATTGCATGCCTAATTCTTCAAGTATGAATTTAGAAAGAAAAGCATGTTTTGAATTATGGCTATGCCTAACTTTATGAACTATGACATGAAAATTTGCATGATGCCTGATGTGTTTTCATGCTTTATGAGTAAGATTTGGCATGAGATGGTGCCACTATGAAATGATGAGCTACATGTGCATGTTTTGGGAGTAGTATGTAGCCCCGAGCGATGAGGGTTCAATTACCCAACTATAGAAACTACGTTGCCAGTGTAGGTTATGAAATGATATGTGCCTTATAGGCTTATGAGAGTGGATTCACATCTTTACGAATGGTGTTCTGTGTCCTAATGGGCATTAGGGCAGCTTTTCCAACTAGGGTTATATAGTTGGGTATGGTGACTCGTTCCTTGGCAAGGTTCAAGTCAGCTATGCTAACTAGGGTTATATAGTTAGATTCGATGTAAGCTCACATTGTCTCATGTCGGTTTTAAGAAACTCCCTTATGTATGTTTTCTAGTTTTCTAAGCTTTATGAACTCTTACCTTACGGTTTGGCTTTTACTTCATGTTTTATCTTTCCAGTATGCTATTTACTCATGATACCCTATTATAAGTATGTATGGATTTTGTCTAAGTACGTTTTAAAGCATGTTTCCATCCTATTTATGCATTGCCTGTATATTCAGTACATTCCATAGTACTGAAGCATATTTTGCTCTGCATCCTTTAATGATGCAGATTCAGGTGTCCCTTCTCAGATTCGTGGCTAGAGTTCCCCGTCCACTTACTCCACCAGCTGTGGGTGAGTCCTCTTTAGTCAAGGAGTAGTCATGTACTTAGCTTATGTTGACTTTATTTCCGTACTTTGATTTAGCTAGGGTCTTGTCCTAGAAACTCATTATGTTATGATTAGAGGATTTCAGACATAGACCGTATGTAACCCTTCGAGTGTGTCGTATCTCTTTAATTCGACCATCTATCTTATGCTATTCTATCTTTATATATGATGCTTCCACTATGTTTCCTTTATGTTTGCTTGAGAATGCTATGACCAAGGGTTAGCTTGGGATCCTTGTGGTCCTAAGTCCCGTGTTATATCTAGGGGGTAACCTCGGGGTGTGACAAACTTGGTATCAGAGCCTCAGGTTCAAGAGTCTTAGGATGTCTGAAAGCCGAATCGAGTAGAGTCTTTTCAGGCGTGTTAAGCGCGCCACACATATGAGAGGGAAGCTATGAGATATCTTAGAAAACTTCACTTCTTTCATGATCATGTCGTGCGATAGAGCTTAACTCTTATATTCCTCTAATCCTCATCTTGTACATTTCAGATTATGCTTCCTCGACGTGTTATGCCTCCCCGAGCCGCTTGGAATGCTGTTCCTCCCATTTCGATTCCCGATGTCATGAATGAGGAGGTTCCCATAGAGATTCTTGATCGTCAGGTTCAGAGGTTGAGGAACAAAGAAGTTGCCTCGGTGAAAGTCCTTTGGAGGAACCATCTCGTAGAAGGTGCTACTTGGGAAGCGGAGGAGGCCATGAAGGCCAAATATCCTCATCTCTTTCGTTCTGACCCAGTTCCAGCTTGAGGTAACAATTTCCTCCTTAGTACGTCCCTCCGATTCTATTCCACTGGTTTCTCTCATGATTCTAGCGTGCATTCATGTTTTACGAAGTTAGTTTATCATGTTTTCAAGTTGAAAGGTTCAGGTTTTATGTTTACTCTTTGATTTCCATGTTTTGATGTTTGGTTGGGCTGTTTTCTCTTCTGTTTTCCTTGTTTAGTATTCATTCAAGGATGAATGATCCCAAGAGGGAGATATTGTAACACCGCGGAAACATATCCAGCTATCTAAGTTAAAAACCTCAGAAAAATTCATGTTCCAGGAACTACGGGTCTAAACCACGGACCGTGGTTCAAACCATGGGTCATGGAATGGAGCCATGGTTGGCCTTATGCTAGTTCAGCCTCTAGTCTGGAACCCTGAATGGGTTCTATGGACCATGGTTCAAACCACGAGTCTGTCCTGTCCACTCGTGGGACTCAGATCAGAGGAGTGACAGGTCCCTCTGAAATGACGACTGGGTGTGATGACCCGTCATCCAGACGACGACCCGTCGTCTTGAGTCGTGGTTTGACCAAGGGTCAACTGTATTCCCAGCATCGATGACTCCAAACGACGACCCATCGTTTGTTTTATGGGTCCATCCTGTTGACCCGTAGAAATGTTCCTGTAGACTGCCTGGAGGACCAGGTTCCACGAGTTGGAACCACGAGTCATGGTTCAAACGACGATCCGTGGAATCAAACCGTAGAACCTGAAGCCGACCAAATTTCTTGATTTTTCTAAGTTAAGTCCCAGGGGTATTTTGGTCTTTTCCCACCCTTTTAACTACTAAGTGAGGTCGTTTTGACTATTCCAAGTAGGGTTTCACTCTTATTACCCTAAGTTCCTCCTAAATCATTCATGCACCTCCCAAAAGAAGAAAAGTTCTTCCTCAAGCTTCAAGTCTCCAAGCTCCAAGTCAAGCCTCCTAAGTCTTTTCCATTGAAGTGGGTCATCTTCTTCTAAAGTATGTGGGTATTCAAGAATGGGTTCATTTCACCCTTGTGTCCCAAATTCCAAATTCTTATGTTGAATTATGAACTTATGAAATTAGGGTTTTGATCTAAATTTGGGGAAAATTTATGAAATCAGTTTCTATGTTTAATTTCATGGTATCTTATTGATTTTATATGATTTGTTCATGATTCCTTCATTGGTTTTAAAAGCCCAAGTATGAGAATTTATTTCTAGCATAAAACTATGAAATTGCATATTTTCAAGAGAAACTTGGCATGATTAGATATCATGGCCTTTATGTATTTACGAAATTGCATGCCTAATTCTTCAAGTATGAATTTAGAAAGAAAAGCATGTTTTGAATTATGGATATTCCTAGCTTTATGAACTATGACATGAAAATTTGCATGATGCCCGATGTGTTTTCATGCTTTATGAATAAGATTTGGCATGAGATGGTGCCACTATGAAATGATGAGCTACATGTGCATATTTTGGGAGTAGTATTTAGCACCGAGCGATGAGGGTTCGATTACCCAACTCCAAAAACTACGTTGCCAGTGTAGGTTATGAAATGATATGTGCCTTATAGGCTTATGAGAGTGGATCCACGTCTTTACGAATGGTGTCCTGTGTCCTAATGGGAATTAGGGCATCTTTGCCAACTAGGGTTATATAGTTGGGTATGGTGACTCGTTCCTTGGCAAGGTTCAAGTCAGCTTTGCTAACTAGGGTTATATAGTTAGATTCCATGTAAGCTCACATGGTCTAATGTCGGTTATAAGAAACTCCCTTATGTATGTTTTCTAGTTTTCTAAGCTTTATGAACTCTTACCTTACGGTTTGGCTTTTACTTCATGTTTTATCTTTCCAGTATGCTATTTACTCATGATACCCTATTATAAGTATGTATGGATTTTGTCTAAGTACGTTTTAAAGCATGTTTCCATCCTATTTATGCATTGCCTATATATTCAGTACATTCTATAGTACTGACGCATATTTTGCGCTGCATCTTTTAATGATGCAGATTCAGGTGTCTCTTCTTAGATTTGTGGCTAAAGTTCCCAGGCCACTTACTCCGCCAGCTGTGGGTGAGTCCTCTTAGGTCGAGGACTAGTCATGTTCTTAACTTATGTTGACTTTATTTCCGTACTTCGGGTTAGCTAGGGTCTTGTCCTAGCAACTCATTAGGTTATGATTAGAGGCTTTCAGACATAGACCATATGTAACCCTTCGGGGGTGTCGTATCTCTTTAACTCGACCATCTATCTTATGCTATTCTATCTTTATATATGATGCTTCCTCTATGTTTCCTTTATGTTTGCTTGAGAATGCTATGACCAAGGGTTAGCTTGGGATCCTTGTGGTCCTAAGTCCCATGTTACGTCTAGGTGGTAACCTCGGGGCGTGATAACCCCCTTTTCTGACACCACATGCCCTAAGAAAGCGAATGAAGTCAACTAAAATTCACACTTGGAAAACTTGGCATATAATTTCTGGTACTTCAAGATGTCCAAAACAATACGAAGATGCTTAGCATACTCTTCCTTACTCTTGGAGTAAATCAAAATGTCATCAATAAACACAATGATGAATGAATCCAGATATGATTTGAATACCTCATTCATCAAACTCATGAATGCCACCGGTGCATTCGTCAGCCCAAATGACATCACTAGGAACTTGTAATGCCCAAATCAAGTCTAAAATGTTGTCTTGGGGATGTGCTCAGGCCTAATCATTAACTGATGATACCCTGAACTTAAGTCAATTTTTGAAAATACAGACGCCGCCCCCTACAACTGGTCAAAGAGGTCATCTATGTGAGGTAAAGGATACTTGTTTTTGATGGTGAACTTGTTCAGTTGCCTGTAGTCTATACACATTCTCATACTACCATCCTTGTTTTTCACAAATAATATCGGAGCACCCGAAGGTGAAGCACTGGGATGGATAAAACCTTGACCTAAGAGTTTCTAAAGCTGAGTCTTAAGTTCCCTCAACTCTACCGGAGCCATGCGGTAAGGAGGAACAGAAATCGGGTGAGTGCCCAGCTCTACGTCTATACAAAAGTCAATGTCTTTATCCGGAGGCATGCCAGGAAAATCCACCGGAAACACCTCCTGAAATTAATGGAACTAACTCAATCGATGGGGACTCCACACTATCATCCTAGAGATGAGCCAAAAAGGCCAAATATACTCTTCCCACTAACTCCTAGCCCGGACAAATGATATGATCGTAGCCGGCTTAGTCCTATACACACCTTTCCACTCTAGTCTATCCTTACTCGAAATCTCTAGAGTTAGTCTTAGTATTACAATTCAACACCGCATGATATGAATACAACTAGGTCATCCCCAAAATAACATCAAAATCTAACATGTCCAGAATAACTAAATCTACCCAAGTTTGTAACCCCACAAACACCACAGGACAAGTATGATAAACATGGGTTACTATCACAGACTCTCCAACTGGGGTACAAAAATGAATAGGGGAATCAAGGACCTCACAAACAAAATCCAGACCCAAAGAAAAACTCATAGACACATAAGAGTAAGTAGAACCTGGGTCAAACAGTACAGAAGCCATCCTATCACAGACTAGAATTGTATATGTGATCACTACGTTTGATGCCTCAGCCTCAGACTTCCCTAAAAAAGCATAACAATGGGCCCGGATGTCAATCCGAGCAACTTCCTGGGCTGGTTGTGCCACACCCTTGCCCGCGCCTCCATTCCCTCTGTCTCCCCGACCTCCCTAGAAGTTATCTCACCCATCCTGTGGACGACCCCTAACTGCGGGAACCACAGCCTTAGACTACTACTGAGTCTGATTACCTGCCATCCTGTGAGGGCACTCCCTCTTGAAGTGACCCGAATCACCATAATAAAAGCATACACAGTCAAGAGTAAGCCTGGTAGTAGAAGTATAAGAAGCCCCCTGACATCTAGGAGCTGAGAACTGAATGGCTCCCGGAAGACCACCTGTAGAAGCTAGAAAAACTGACTGAATAGGACAAGCAGAATACACCTGCTGGCTATGACCCCCGGAGTATGAACCACTGAAATTTCCATCATTCTGGGACTTCATGGCTAACAACTTAGCCTGCCCGACCTGTCTAACCCCTTCTAGCTTCTTCACATAATCCATTACCTCGTTGAAACTCTTTCCTGCTGAAGTCATATGCACGGACAACACCTATAACTCAGTATTCAGGCCCTTCACAAACAGACGAATCCTCTCCTCTTCTATACCCAGAAGCTAAGTAGAAAAATGGGACAATGCATGGAATTTGGCCACATAGGCTGAGACCAACATGTTACCATGCTCAAGTGATAGAAATTCATCCTTTTTACGGTCCCTCAGAGTGCGGGGCACATACTTCTCTAAGAAAAGAGCATGAAACTCTGCCCAAATCAGCGGAGGCAAGGCTGATGGTCGACATTCTACGTGAGACCTCCACCAGTGCTTGGCATCACCCTGAAGCTGGAACACGACAAACTCTACCCCATGTTGCTGCACGATGCCCAGCTTATGCAGCCTCTCATAAAAATTCAGGTTAAACTCATAAGAATCTTCTTTCTCAGTACCCTGAAATGTAAGAGGTTTCAAATTTTAAAAACTTAGTTGCATCTCATGCTCATTCCCAGTCATAATCGAACCTAGCATCGGATAGAAAAGTCATCAGTACCTGATGCCGCATCATTCTTAGGAGCCATTGCAGCCGCTGGCTGGGTGCCCAGAACCTAATATGAAGTACCCGTGCGGGTAGCTCCAGCACCAAGTAGTCCACTCAGAAAAGTCCACACCTGCTGAAATGCCTCATGCGTTATAGGGGGAAGGCCTGCACCTCCAGCCAGTGCCACCTCCTCCTGTTCCATGCCTTTCTCAACCACAACCTCAACTTCCTCCTCATCCTGATCCTGGGGTGGGGGAGGTGTCGCCGCCCTTGCACTTGCAGCTACCTGAGCTCCACCCCTAGCGGGTGTTGCCGTGCCTTGACCCCTGCCCCTGCCCCTTCCTCTCCCTCTGACTGTTGCGCCTACTGCTGGGATCGTCACTCGCGCTCCATTATTTCTCGTGTTAACCATCTATGGATAGAAGAGTGAACGGAGTTAGATACAAATTTGTATCACTAGATACCAATTGGAATCGAGTTATAGCACGAAGCAAGAAAGAAGTGATAGTTTCCTAAAGTCTTATAGACTCTCGAAGAAAAGAACATACGTCTCCATACTGTTATGCAAGACTCTACTAGACCCATTTTGGTATGACAAGATCAACGAACCTAGGGCTTTGATACTATATTTATCATGACCCAACCCGCCGTGAGTGGCACCCACCCAACCCCCAAATGAGCGAACCAATTAACAACACAATGCTTAGTGGAATCTATAGCTCAAAACTAGTTTGCATTAAAGTAAACTATCATTCACTATCAAATACTAGCATAATAAGAATCTGCAGAAAAATCCTCCTAAAATTTGAAAGTCACCATACCAAAACATCTACTACTATCTAGAAAAGAAAAGGGGATGCAACCCCAAAAACAAGAGAATCCAGGTCCAAAACAAAGGGTCAGAAATATACTGGATGAAACCACTGCAGCCGAAAGAAGTAGCTCACCCTTGGAATCTGGAATCGTCAAAACTAGAGCTGAGGTCGCGTAGGAGCAACTGGAAGATGCCCTGTACTCATAGAAAGAAAAACAAGTGCAGAATCAGTACACAACCACCATGTACTAGTAGGATCATCGGCCAGCTCCAACAAAAAATATATGATAAATAAACTAAAGCTGAGTAAAGTAAGGTAAACATGTAATACCACCAATCAACTAGACTCTAAGTCTTCCCTCTAGCTTACCAATCACATGTAACAAGTCTGACATCCATTGCACAATACACCATGACAATAACATAGGCTTCTTTCGAATAACCCAGACCAACTACGGATCCCTAAGAAAACACCTATGTGTTTAACATGCCATCTCGGTCTATACTATGACCAACCCCACAGTTATGCTCAACTACCCAGCCTCTCAAGGACTATCATGCAACAACCACATATCAAGAATACAACCCGGTCCAATCATGGAACCATTGTCAGAATACAATCAATGCAAGTACAATCAAACCCATACCAGGCGTGGTACCCGAGTCAACCATTATAAATATCATACCAGGCGTGGTACCCAAGCCAATCGAATAAATATCTCATACCAGGCGTGGTACCCGAGCCAACCAATATGTAATGTGTACCAGGCATGGCACCCGAGCCAACTAAATATCACACACAATCCAACAAGTTAATAAATAATGAACAATATCACACTTGTAAACCAACAAGCAACCAAACCCAGTTCATTTCACATAATTGACACAGGATAGCTAGACATTCATAATCTCATTTTCTAAGCATGCAACTCATACAATACTAAGAGACAATACATGAACACATATTGCATATTGGGAAAAACAATAACCATCATCTATCTCAAATAACTCAAAAGCTCTACTAGACCGGAGCCTTCCCGTTTTCCAAAGCCTTTGCTTGTTTTTGGCCTAAAAATGATTATACGATATGCTAACATCAGTCCAATGGCCTAAAATACTCAGATTAGATAAAATCCCAATCTCTAGGATGAAACTATAATCATTCTACCCATTATCGGGCTTTCCCACCACTAATTCGTCGTAAACTACCATTTTTACAGTTATATTTAGCGAATAAGGGTCATTGAGGCATGAAAAACTCATAAGCAACATAACCAAGAATTCAACATCCTAGAATCCCCCTTTTCCCTCGGATTCCATATTCTTAGGTTAACCCAAACCTTCCCCCAAACTCGTAGATTATAGTTTCTAAGGTTCGGAAATTGAAATAACAAAGAGGGGAGCGAAAACCTTACCTTTTCGATGGAGTTTAGTGGAAATTCACTGAAATTTGCCTCCCTTCAGCCCTGCCCTTTCCCAAAATGTTCTTGAAAGTTTCTGAACATTTTTGGGGAAGTTTCAGCATAAAACCCAACTCAGTCTGCTATAGCGGTCCGTAAACCGCTATAGAAGCACCGCCGTAGCAAAATCGACCTCTATGGCGGTGCTGACCATCGTTGACTTCCACTGTAGCAGAAATTATTATGCTATAGTGGTGGTCGTGGTAGCGTAGTATCAACCGCTATAGCAGTTGATATGGGATAGAAACTCAGAAAATCTCACAAAAGTGCCCATTTTATAACACACCTTAAATCCTGACATTTTGGAACAACCCCTTTACATAAACCTTAATACCAGGAGTTCTACTAACCCAAATTTATTTTCAAAAAGTTTCTTGAACTCCTTAATGTCTTAGCTAGTAAAAAACTAGCTCAATACAAGGTACATTACCCAATCTTCACTCATATTACCCTGACCATACCTTGCTCTGAAATTGACCGAGACTAGCCTAGCCCAAAATTTCCAACTCTCAAATCCGAATGTTTTCTAACTCAAAAGTTTTCTAATCCAAAACTTAGAATGAAAAGTTTACCCATAATAACGGATCTGGTTGTTACATTGGGTTTATTATTACACTAGTATTCGAGACACTCTTGTCCGTATGTTAGGTTTCTCGAAGGGATGACACTAGAAGGTATTCTACCTGGTACACCAGATGGCTCACATACCAGAGTGGGATGACAGACTCCTACTTATGTAGTTCCTCTAGGTTATTAGACTCTTGAGGCCTAACTGCTGCTATTGTAGCTCCTAGACTTGGGAGTATGCCTTTTTTAGGCATTACTCCACCCCATTACCAGGCATACTATGTCAATTGAGGAGCAAAAGGTGTTTGATAGGTTTTGGATGATGAATCCTCTTAAATTCAGTGTTATCTTTGCGATGATGCTATGAGTTCTTTACCAGCTGACATGAGAGACTACATAATCTGGGATTTATAGAGTACCAAAATGTTGATTATATAATATTTCAAATGATTGAGCCAGCCAAGCAGTGGTGGAGAGCCTTTATTGAGACTAGAGTAGTAGGGTCTTCACCCATATCATGGATAGAGTTTACTAGGGTATTTTTGGAGAAGTTTGTTCTCTGTAGTGGTGCAAGATAAGAGGAGATATTAGTCTAAGAAGTTATGTCAGAAAGGTATAATAGTGACAGAGTATGAGATGAGATTCCATTCCTTATCATGCCACGCCTTGATGATTCTTCCCGTTGAGACAAAAAGGATTAAGATATTTGTCAGAGGTTTGACTTTCCACCTTTGTTTGGCAGTATTATATGTATCAACTTCAGGTGCTTCTTTTAGGCAGTGATGGATGTGACCAGAGAGTATGAGTCTATTAGGAGTGGTAAAGCAAGAAAGATCATTTTAGTGGTCACAATGGTACCTCATCAGGTAGAGGTTGTTTGGGAGACTATCATGACCATCCTAGTAGGCTATTCATGCACCGATGCAGTTATATGAGGGAGTCCAGTCTAGACATACCTCTTATAGTTCAAGAAGTATCATAGGTCTCAAATTCCTAATTTTAGGGCAGTAGCACAACAATTACAGGCATAGGCAGTAGTTATCATTCAGGCAGAGGTGGTACCTAGTTTGGCCGAGGTGGTGGTTGAGGAGGTACTCAGGTTGAGAGCAATGGTTCTCACTACTATGCCTTTTTGGTCACAACAGAGGCAGAAGACTATGATACAGTTATCATAGGTATTATTCTAGTATGCTATCGACCCATTATAGTGTTAGTTAACCCTGGGTCTATTTCCTCTTATGTGTATGAATACTTTGCTTTAGGTCTAGCTATGTCATGTGATTCTCTTGATATACCTATACATGTTTTTACTCTTGTGGTTGATTCTTTAATGGTGGATCAAGTGTATTGATTTTGTGTATTTACCTTGGTAGGATATGAGACGTGGGTAGACTTGATTATCTTGGATATGTTGAATTTTGACATCATCTTAGGCATAGAATGACTTTTTCTTTATCATGATATTCTAGATTGTCATGCCAAGACAATGACCTTAGCCATGTTTAGTATACCTTGACTGGAGTGAAAGGGTACTCATAGTCACTATTTGAAGAAGGTGATTTTGTTTAAGTCAGGTTAATATCCCGTGAGCCTATGTGGACTAAATCATGTGAAGAAGACGGTTGATTATCTCGAGTCCTTGTAGCCTATATTGATCTCAAGGAGTTAAAAGTAATCTTTAAAATATAACAATCTAATGTCTATGACGTATCATGTGCCCGTGTTATATGCTTCATGAGTGCATGTCTACTTAGTTGTCATCTCTCTTAGTGAGTTAAGCTCTTACGATCACTTACATATGTCAGTATTCCTCTTATATGATATGTCAATATATTAAATGACAATATTTATCTATTTCTGAGGTGACTGTACAAGCATAAACGAATTATATCCAATGAGTTATAAAAGATTTGGACAAGATATTCTAAACTGCTAATATGCAGCTTATATGTTATTTGTCCCTAATTGCTTATTTGTATTTGCTATTGTGTGCAATTACAAGGCCCCCGAGTGTCCATAATAGCTCATATGAGTTAGTTCCTAGTGTAATAAACATAATGAACTATGTTAATGTATTCTTGAAGTTATTATAAGATTGCAAAGAGTTGTTAGTATTCAACTTACGTGTTACATGCCTTTTGTGGCTCTTTTACACCACTTGTTGTATGTAAATCAGAATAGACCCCTAGAGTGTCCCCTGTATGTTATTTATCATGTACAGTCATGACACCCCTAGAGTGGCCACGACAAATATGATAACATGTAAAGTCAATGATGCCTCCAGTGTGTTTATAATATATTTAGGCCCTCGACATGGACACAATATATTTTGGAACCTCTAGCACAAAGTTGAGTTGAAATATTCTCAATCGATTAATTTTTTGTATAAGTTTTTACTAGGATCAACTTTAAACAAGCATTCATCCTAGAATATAAAAAGTTACATGGCCCAATGTCATGCCCTATTTTACCAAGGTTAGATAAAGCACAACGTATGGACTCTAAAAGAATTTAATTATGTACAGAGTCGCCACCTAATTTTTAAGGAAAATAAGGAAACCTATTTTGATTATTGATATGTATGATTCGCATTTTAATCTGCGAAAACCATTTGAGATTCTAGGTAAGAGTTCAAATTATTCCGAAGGGAAGGTGTTAGGCATCCTTCGGAATCCACAAATGTGGTACCCGACTAAACTTAATTTTTTAAAGAGAGAGGAGGTAAAAATCATTTTTAAAAAAAAAGTATAAATATGAACAATAAAAATATATATACACGCCCAAAGAATAATTTTAAAATATATGCATAGGAGTGTAAAAATATATTTTTATATATATGAGAAAATTTAGTATGTATGAAAATTTATATATAAGAAAGTATATAAAAGAGTATAAAAGAATGTATGTTGTTAATATGAAAGATATGTAAATATGTTAATATAAAAGAATAAATACTACTACGAAATATATATAAGTAAAACGTGTAAGAAATATTTATCTAAGTATAAATAATGTAAGAAAAATATTGAGTAAAACATGTAAAAATGTGTAAACATATTTATAATATAAAAAATGTATCAAAAAATTGTATAACAATTATATCAATCGTCCTAGGTTTTTCATTATGTAAAAAATAATTTACTTTTATAAAAATGTGTTTAGGAATGAGAAAGAAAAGAAATATTTAATAAAAGAATATGTAAGATATTATTTGTAAAGGTTAAACAAAAATAATTAGAAGAAAAAATTATTTTAAAAGAAATGACGTCCTAATGTTTGTGTAACGTAAAAAATATGAATTAATTAACTTAAGTATCTAAGTTAAATTAATTTATTATAAAAGTATTTACGGCTTAAAGTTTTGCTTAAGTGCGTAATAACCAATAAGTAAATAAAGGGACACTCCCACCCGACCCCCCAAAAGTAAAATTTTTACTATACTTTCTCTTTTGTACAATTACAAGAATTACGACAATAAAAATAAAAGCAATATGTATCCGTCTTTTTTATTGTGGAGGCCTCAAAAATCGATAGGAGTTTTTTCATTGGCCAAGTTTGTAATATTTGTTAGTCATCAGTTTAATAACATCCGAAAAGCATTAAAAAGGACAAAAATGCCCACCCAAAATAGTCCAAAATTGCAACACAGTGATAGAGCAAAACAGGACCGTCAAAAAATTGACAAAGTCATTAGCAAGACATAATCAAGACAAGAATCAGTTCAAACATTAAGACCAGTAACAAAATAGAGCAACAATTTGCAAAAACAACCATAAATGGAGCCCCAAAACAGTGATGTTCGTCGGAGAAGACCAAGAACTCGCCGAAAATCCAAAGTCACCAAAAAATGCTAAAAGATAACCCAAAAATAGTGAAACATTGTTGAAGTACCACAAATGCCTAGATCTGTTCAAAAAATAAGTATACCAACATCACAAAATCGAGAAACCCAGTTCATCAGAGGTAAATAAAAATAAAGCAATGGTGACTATCGGCGTTGCTTTAACGGCATTGCTGAAGCAACGCCTTAAGGCCAAAAATCCAGCCAGATCTGACCGTTTCCGGCGTAACAAGGACGTAGGGGGAAAGGGGAAAGAGGAAAAAAGGGGAGATAAAGGGAGAGATGAGAGGGGAAAGATAAAAGGGAGAGAAAAGGAGGGGAGTCGTGGTGGTGGCTGCTCAGAAGCTCGCCGGTCATCACCTCCGGCGAGGCAGCAACAAAAAGGGGGTTGGGGGAGAGAGCAACGAGAGAGAGAGAGAATTTGGGGGAAGAGGGAGTGACGTGAGAGAGAAAAGAAAAAATCTGAAAATTGTTGTGTGTAGTGTGTGTGTGTCCTCTGAATATTAAAACCCCTCCCATCTTTATATAATATAACATAAACTCCTCTTTTATCCCAAAAGTAATATTTTTTACTCTTTTATTCTTTAGTTATTATCTAGTGAATTTTTTATTTTATTAACCAATGCACAAAGTTATTAACTAAAGGACGATAGCCGCACCTAGTCATGTCAAATGTCACCTTTTTAAAAGGTGACAAGACTTTGACATGATCAAATTTTTACAGTGTATCTTTAATTAGTTGCTCCAACTTCTTGTGTTTGCGAAATGTATATAAAAAAATGTAAATGATGTACAAAAATATGTGTATTGGTATGTAATCACAAAAATTAATGTAAGAATAAAATGTAATTGGCTAAAGAAAATGTATTGTAAATGAGTAAAAATGTATTATTATTATTGTGTACGTGTGCAGATGACTGTAAAAAATATTGTGATTACCAAAATTGTATAATGATAATTAATTGTTAAAAATCCTAATATTTACAAAATAAAGGCTAATTATCACTAAATTGTAAGGTAGTAAAAATGTGACAATAAATTAATAAAAATCTTAATATTTACGAAATTAAGAATAATTATCAATGAATGGTAAAAAATAAAAATATATCAATAAATTGATAAAACTCCTAAAATAAGGATGATTATTAATAAATTATTATATTTCAAGAAAAAAGGTGTAAAAAAAGATTTTGTGCTCTTTAATGATCAGGAGACTTGAAGACGCTAATTTTAAGCACGGAGAGCCAAAATTGGGTGTCAACAGTTACCCCTTTTCGACTAAAGATGATGTAAAAATCTTTGGGCGAAAACGTTTACATGAAGCCAATTTTTCTCGATGAAAAAATTATATATATATATATATATATATTTGATAAAAACATGGCCGAACTCTTATTTAGAGTTGCCTACATACCTCGAATTGTACGAGGATCAGGCCAGGTGTAGTTCAGAAGTTGAGGCAAGTTACCTCTTGTCCTATTGTTCGGGGCGGATGACCCTTGAAAATAATTAAAAGAAGAGACTATTGAGAACAAAAGCATTTACATATTCCCAATGTCTCTTTCAAAATTGCCCCAGTGTCGAGTTGCGAGACGCTGGGGATACAAAATTGTGTATGTGCTGGGGAAAAGAATGATTATGAAGTGATGATGACCGGACTCTTTATGGAGCTTCCTACATATCTCAAGAATCAGGTTTATGTAGTTCGAAAATGAGAGGATGTGTGAGAAGGAACGATTTGGTGTCAATTTTGAAATTCTCCAAATATCAAATTAATGACACTAGATATGTGAGAGGGATTATTGGTCATTGAAGACCTGATTTCCTACACGTCCCATGTTGGTGTGATGTAGGTAGAGTGGTGCTTGAGAAATGTAAGTCACGATAGGTCAAATGACTCTTTCAGACATGAGATGCAAACTGTAAAAGCATATGTCTGTCGAGACTTTGAGTCAAACTCTGATTTGTTTCTGAGAGTGTTAGAATGAAAAAGGGATCATGGGTTGTGTGCCAGGACCATGATGCAAACTTTGGGTTGTATTGCCGAAGCGTTAATGAAATGAAATCTTAGGTTGTATGCCAAGATCCCGATGCATACTCCGATTTGTGTGCCAAAGCTTTGAATGAAGTAGAATCTTGGGTTGTGTGCCAAGATCCTGATGCATGCTCCAATTTGTGTGCCGAAGCATTGAATGAAATGGAATCTTGGATTGTGTGTCAAGATCCCGATGCATACTCCAGTTTATGTGCCGGAGCTTTGAATGAAGTGGAATCTTGGGTTGTGTGCCAAGATCCCGATGCATACTCCGGTTTGTGTGCCGAAGCGTTAATGAAATGGAATCTTGGATTGTATGCCAAGATCCCGATGCATACTCCAATTTGTTTGCTGAAGCGTTATTAAAATGGAATCTTGGGTTGTATGCCAAGATCCCGATGCATACTCCGGTTTGTGTGCTAGAGCATTAAATAAATACCCGCATTTGAAGGTGGGCGCCTTTAAAATGTACTAAAAATCTAAATACCCGCATTAGAAGGTGGGCGCCTATAAAATATACTAAAAATGTAAATACCCGCATTAGAAGGTGGGCGCCTGTAAAAAGGGACTTGAATGTAAACACCCGCATTAGAAGGTGGGCGCCTGTAAAGGAAGAAAACTTTTTGTTTTTTTTTTCCTTTTTTTTAGTTGTAAGAATGTTGAAAAGAAAATCATGTCTTAACTTTCAGTTGGTACCAACAATTAGTCTTATGCATAATAATTCCACCATCTTTCCCAGCTAACTGAGATCAACTTCGGGTAATTCCAATAATTTCAAATGGTACCTCAGACGTACCTAAGTTTTGACAAGATTTGTTCCTCTTGATTCAAACAAAGATTTTGAACTATACCTTTCCTCATGTTTCACGTGCCTCACCAAAAGAAAGTCCTATTTTTCATACATTTGAGTATTTTGATTTTAGGACATTTTGAGAAATGCACTCACACTCAGAAGGATGTTCAATGCATGCAATCGTGATACCATAGGCTTGTCTTTCATGTAAGTATTCACTAATGTGAGAACACTTGAAATAGGATCACGTAGGGCTTATTGTTAGCTTGTAATGTAGTCTTGGTGACGGGTAGGATATTATTTGGGATAAAAGTGACTAATCCTCCCTTGAGCATGCACTGTATTTGTGCTTTGATATTTGTTGCATTTGGACGCCTGATCTTCTTTGTTTCGTAATCCCTTTCTTTGAATTTGCATCGACTTCTTTTCGTTGTTGGAGTCTTTTTTCCCCTTTTGGAGTTGTTTTCTCTTCTTTTTTTTTGAAATTTCTCCATATTTGTTGGAGTGTTTTTGATTTTTTTTTTTTTGAATTTCTCCATGTTTTGATAGGTGGGGAATTTTACTCCTTCTTTAAAGTCGTATTTTCATCTTTATTCCTTTGGGACTTTGCATCTTCTGCCTTTGGCATCTTCGATCTTGAATCTTTGTCTATAATTTGCACATTTTAGTGTGCTCAGGGAGGTCGGGCCAAGAGAGGGTAGTGCATGTAAGCACTCAAAAAGGTATAGGCTAAAATGTGGTTGTTCCAAGAAAAAGCTTTAGGCTCAAAGGGGGGAATACTAGGGATAATGTCATTTGGTAGGTTTTTGAAAGGCACAATCGGGTCAAAGAAGGCCTACGATCCTTTTCCAAATCAAGTGTAACTCAGGATTTCGCCTCAACAAGCATTTAGGCCAAGTTCTAGATCAACAATGCAATGCAATGAATTAATCTAATGCTCGCCACACAATGCACATGAAATGATGAGGTTGGTTTTGTTCTTGTCTTAGATGCATGCAAGAGAATTTTTTGAGTGTCACTAAGGTGCGATTAAGAGGTACCAAAAGAATCTATGGTTTACCACGCAATTGGTCCTCTCCATCATACCATTTGTTTCTTTCTCATGCATACTTCTAACTATGTTGGTACCAACCAAGTCAAAACTTTGATGTTTTTTCCTTCTTTTTTTTAAAAAAAATGAGACCGAACCCTTATGAGGGTTGCCTACGTACCTTGTGTAAACAAGAATCAGGTCTGTGTAGTTCAAGAGGATAGGGTATAAGATGTAAAGTAAAAAATAAAAAATAAACCCCTTTTTTTTAAAGGAATACCGAATCCAAGAAGGACTGCCTACGTATCTCATTGAGATGAGAATCAGGTATGCGTAGTTAATGAGGATGGAGTATATGATGTGAAATAAGAAAACAAACTATTTTTTTGATCTTTTTTGTAGAGGAAAATCGAATCCAAGAAGGACTGCCTACGTATCTCATTGAGATGAGAATTAGGTATCCGTAGTTCATGAAGATGTGAAACAAAATGTATGTACAAACTTTTGTTTAATAAGGAATACCGAACCCAAGAAGGGTTGCCTACGTATCTCATCGAGATGAGAATCAGATTCGCGTAGTTCGTGAAGATACGATAGCAAATGTATGTACAGAAAAGAATTCACCTCTAGAAAAAATATAAGGTAACAAATTAAGATTTTTACCAAATATAAAAATATGTACAAAAAATAATACAAAGATATAGACAAACTCGGAGCGATGCCTCGTATGTCGGGTGTTGACGACGTTCTCGATGAAAGCGTCTCTCGACTGTTTGTGGGGATGATCGTTATTGCAATCTCCCAATTATTTATAAGGACCGTCCATTATTGTGATCGTCTCCAATTATTGTTGGAGACGACATGTTGTGGCCTCTCGATTGTTTGCGAGGGAACTTATTGGTGTACCCGTTCCTGATTAAGTGGGGACGGTTCTCCTGTAAAGAAATAAGAAAGGAGTGAAAGTAGGGAATTCATAAAAAAAAATGTAATTACACGATCAAAAACTCTCCTGATTTGTCTGTCCCATTGAATATTAGTGCCTCAAAAAGGTCAGATGTTATCTCATGTGAAGTTTAGGGATTATTTAACCTGCAAGAATCAAATAACAGTGTTAAAGTCGCTATCCAATCATAAGACTAAGAGGGATTAGAGTTAGGTCATGAGGCCAAGTGATGCATCCGATTTAAAATTGGAGATTAGTGTGATTCTCCCATGAGTTCAGGGATGATGTCGTTCCTCCTGCATTCAAATAAAACTTCTTAGTTTAAGAAAGAGGTGTTCACTTCTAAGGACTTGAGACTCGACTCCTCGTCTTTTATTGCTTGATATCCTTTGATAGGTGCGCCTGCGAAGAAAATAAGTTAACTTGTGTTGAATCCTTAGATTTGAAGAGTGAAAGTGATTCACTATAGTTCCATGGCGTACGGCGTTTGGGAGGTTTGAAGAGAGACTTAGGTCTTCAGATTTTGAGACTAAAGGCGATTGGAGATTATGATAAGAGTGACATTGATATCCTTGAATTTTGGACTTGAGAGAATTGATTGACGCTTTTAATTATTTTTTGAGGGGTTGAGAGCGTCATTGGACTATTTCAAAATATTTACCCCAGTTTGCAGTTCTAGGAAAATCATTTTAGAATAGCAGGAAGATCGAACCCTTATGTAGAATTGCCTACATATCTCACCAAGATGAATCAAGATGAGAATCAGGCCAGGACGTAGTTCAGAATGAACCCATGGGTGTGATATGTATGATTGCCATGAACAGGTGATTGTTTTTGAAGAATGGTGTGACAGGCGGCTCGGAGGAGACTGATTGCAGACAATGAGCGTAGAAATTACTCTAATCAGGCAATCAAAATGATGGATGTAAAAACATAGACATAGTTTTGTCACTACTCTAATACGCTGAAAATATTACTAAGAAAGAGAAGCATGGCAAAGATTTGTTATTACTTCACCGCTGTCGAAATAATTGAATGACTGGGAGAGTGTTAAACTCTTGATTTTGAAAGTGAAGGCCAAAATGTCACATTTCATAATCTACGATGATCGAGAGAAAAAGAAAACTTATATCCCATGTTCTGAGATCAAAGTCGAGTGAAGATTTGAATGTAAGGCCAATATTGACACTGTTGTCAGGGAGATTTGAATTTGAGAGAATTATTGATTTTCGCTCTTAGCAGAACTTTGGAGAGCGTATTTGAATTGTTCCAAAAATTTGTCCCAGTTTTTAAAATGCTGAAGAAATTATTTTGAAAACAATGGAAGACCGAACCCTTATGTAGGGTTGCCTACGTATCTTGTCAGGACAAGAATCAGGTCAAAACGTAGTTTGAACAGATACCTAATTGTATGTGATTTGTATAATTACTTTGAGTGATTGTATTGAAAAAAGTAAAGCTATGAGTGAAAGTTTGGACAAGAAAAAGGGTATGGTATAAAGATGAGAAGAATGTACAAGGCTGTATTGATAATTTCTTTAAAAAAAATGATGAAGTCTAAAAGAGTGATCGTAAAGATCGACATTGGGTATGAGAAAGAACGATAGATTATGAAGGATGGTCTTATAGACCGAGAAAGAATATGAGGAATTGAAGATCGACAATGGATATGAGAAAGAATGATAAATTGTGAAGGATGGTCTTAGAGACCGAGAATGAATGTGAGGGATTGAAAAGGTCCCAGGCTCAACACAAGTCAACCAAATTCGTCAAACAAAATGGACGAGGACGAAGATGACGTGTGTATATATATGTATAAACTAAAAAATATGCACAAAAATATAAAAACGAAGAATATGTAATAAACAAAGAGCAGGTATCAAATAAAAATATATAACAAATAAAGAATAAAAACTCATACGACTGAAGTGACGATCGTATGTACGATGGCCTAAGAATTCTAAGAGTAGATTCACCTAAGCTGATAAAGAATATTCGAATAACTGCGAGAAAATGCGTAGTTATTTGAACGCGCCGACTCTGAAGCTAAAGAATTCAAAAAAGTTTTGGAGGAGCGTGAAACACTCCTCGCGTGAATCACAGTGTGTGATAGTGTACGACCAAGACTCGATCGAAATGATGTAATAATTAAATAAATAATGTGTAGAAGTATTTCAAATACATATAAAGTAACTAATGAATTAAAGAATAATATAAAAAATTTATGTGTAAGCAAAGACTAAAAATTTATGTGTACTATGCAAATAGCATAAATAATTCACAGTGTGCAAAAAATAATTGAATAATTAAATAATTAATATATGAAAATGTGAATAGAAATACCTCCCTCAATGAAAAAAATGAGTCTATCATGGTTAGAACCTGGTTGTATCCCCAGCAGAGTCGCCATTCTGTCATGCCCTATTTTTACCAAGGTTATATAAAACACAACATATTGACTCTAAAAGAATTTAATTATGTACAGAGTCGCCACCTAATTCTTAAGGAAAATAAGGAAACCTATTTTGATTATTGATATGTATGATTCGCATTTTAATCTGCGAAAATTATTTGAGATTCTAGGTAAGAGTTCAAATTATTTACGAAGGGAAGGTGTTAGGCATCCTTCGGAATCCACAAATGTGGTACCCGACTAAACTTAATTTTTTAAAGAGAGAGGAGGTAAAAATTATTTTTAAAAAAAAGTATAAATATGAACAATAAAAATATATATATATATATATATATATATATATATATATATATATATATGCCCAAAGTATAATTAAAATATATGCATAGGAGTGTAAAAATATGTTTTTATATATATGAGAAAATTTAGTATGTATGAAAATTTATATATAAGAAAGTATATAAAAGAGTATAAAAGAATGTATGTTGTTAATATGAAAGGTATATAAATATGTTAATATAAAAGAATAAATACTACTACAAAATATATATAAGAAAAACGTGTAAGAAATATTTATCTAAGTATAAATAATGTAAGAAAAATATTGAGTAAAACATGTAAAAATGTGTAAACATATTTATAATATAAAGAAAATGTATCAAAAAATTGTATAACAATTATATCAATCATCCTAGGTTTTTCATTGTGTAAATTTTTTTTTACTTTTATAAAAATGTGTTTAGGAATGAGAAAGAAAAGAAATATTTAATAAAAGAATATGTAAGATATTATTTGTAAAGGTTAAACAAAAATAATTAGAAGAAAAAATTATTTTAAAAGAAATGACGTCCTAATGTTTGTGTAACGTAAAAAATATGAATTAATTAACTTAAGTATCTAAGTTAAATTAATTTTTTATAAAAGTATTTACGGCTTAAAGTTTTGCTTAAGCGCATAATAACCAATACATAAATAAAAGGACACTCCCACCCGACCCCCCAAAAGTAAAGTTTTGACTATACTTTCTCTTTTGTACAATTACAAGAATTACGACAATATAAATAAAAGCAATAAATTTTGGAGATATCTTTAAACTCTTTTTAATTATCGTCTTCGGGGAGCATCCTCATGTACCTGTATAAACACTTACTAAAAATATTAATAACAAATAAATATTTATCAAAATCAGTTAAAGAAATACGTATATATATGTAAATATAAAAAAAATAGGATTTTATTATAGTGTGGGCTCAGATATGTAATTGTACTAAGTTTTAGATACGCCATGGCTGCGAAACATCGGTTGGCCACCCGAGATCACCTCGCCAAGATATGGATAAAAAAAACTTTTTATTTCGTCTTTGTAATATTAAAATTTCGTCATTGCCCAAAATTTATTTATTTTTCGCTACATATGTATATATGTATCTGTCTTTTTTATTGTGGAGGCCTAAAAAATCGATAGGAGTTTTTTCATTTGCCAAGTTTGTAATATTTGTTAGTCATCAGTTTAATAACATCCGAAAAGCATTAAAAAGGACAAAAATGCCCACCCAAAATGGTCCAAAATTGCAACACAGTGATAGAGCAAAACAGGACCGTCAAAAATTGACAAAGTCATTAGCAAGACATAATCAAGACAAGAATCAGTCCAAACATTAAGACCAGTAACAAAATAGAGCAACAGTTAGCAAAAACAACCATAAATGGAGCCCCAAAACAGTGATGTTCATCGGAGAAGACCAAGAACTCGCCGAAAATCCAAAGTCACCTAAAAACGCTAAAAGATAACCCAAAAATAATCAAACATTGTTGAAGTACCACAAATGCCCAGATCTTTAAAAAATAAGTATACCAACATCACAAAATCGAGAAACCCACTTCATCAAAGGTAAATAAAAATAAAGCAGTGGTGACCATCGACGTTACTTCAACGGCATTGCCGGAGCAATGCCTGAAGGCCAAAAATCCAGCCAAATCTGACCGTTTACGGCGTAACAAGGGTGTAGGGGGAAAGGGGAAAGAGGAAAAAAGGGGAGATAAAGGAAGAGAGGAGAGGGGAAAGATAAAAGGGAGAGAAAATGAGGGGCGTCGTGGTGGTGGCTGCTCAGAACTCGCCGGTCATCACCTCCGGCGAGGCAGAAACGAAAAGGGGGTTGGGGGAGAGAGCAACGAGAGAGAGAGAGAAACGAGAGAGGGAGAGCAACGAGAGAGAGAGAGAGAATTTGGGGGAAGAGGGAGTGACGTGAGAGAGAAAAGAAAAAATCTGAAAATTGTTGTGTGTGTAGTGTGTGTGTGTCCTCTGAATATTAGACCCCTCCCATCTTTATATAATATAACATAAACCCCTCTTTTATCCCAAAAATAATATTTTTTACTCTTTTATTCTTTAGTTATTATCTAGTGAATTTTTTATTTTATTACCTAATGCACAAAGTTATTAATTAAAGGACGATAGCCGCACCTAGTCATGTCAAATGTCATCTTTTTAAAAGGTGACAAGACTTTGACTTGACCAAACTTTTATAGTGTATCTTTAATTAATTGCTCCGACTTCTTGCGTTTGCGAAATGTATATAAAAAAATGTAAATAATGTACAAAAATATGTGTGTTGGTATGTAATCACAAAAAATAATGTAAGAATAAAATATAATTGGCTAAAGAAAATGTATTGTAAATGAGTAAAAGTGTAGTATTATTATTGTGTACATGTGCAGATGACTGTAAAAAATATTGTGATTACCAAAATTGTATAATGATAATTAATTGTTAAAAATCCTAATATTTACAAAATAAAGGCTAATTATCACTAAATTGTAAGGTAGTAAAATGTGACAATAAATTAATAAAAATCTTAATATTTACGAAATTAAGAATAATTATCAATGAATTGTAAAAAATAAAAATATATCAATAAATTGATAAAACTCCTAAAATAAGGATTATTATCAATAAATTATTATATTTCAAGAAAAAAAGTGTAAACAAATATTTTGTGCTCTTTAATGATCAGGAGACTTGAAGATGCTAATTTTAAGCACGGAGAGTCAAAATTGGGTGTCAACACCCAATACCAACCAAATTAAAGGTCTTTGAGTCTAGTTTTCAACTTCATTGAGCGCTCATCAATCCGACTTTTGAGTAAAAAGTTATGATCGTTTTACTAAAAAGATGCACTATAGTGGACTGTAGCAATCTGCGACCGCTGCATTTTGGCCTAAAATTTCTAGGCATTCTACCTAGGATTTGCGTTGGAAATGAAATAGGATTTCACGAAAGGCCCAACATTTCCAAACGCATATGGTCATGACGAAAATCTTTAAAAGGTCATTTCCTTTGGAAATTTTCATTCTTCTCTTTCTTTCAAGTTCTAAGTTGATTTTTCTCCTCTCTTCACCCTTCACACCAAGTTATATTCCTCCTATAAATTTCAAATTATTACTAATTTTTTTTAATCGTTAGTTATGAATTTCTAACAGGATTCTACACCACAATCCTAGAGTTTTCAAGAAAACCCACCTCAAAAATTCAAGAAAGGTATATTTGGTCCTTCTCCTTCCAAGATGAATTTTTTTGGGACACTTCGAGTGTCATGACCCAGACCGCTATGAGTGTCACCCACCCAACCCCCAGGTGAGCGAACCATCAACGACCCCGAACTTAACCGTTCTAACAACTCAAAACCAGTGTGCAAGAAAATAAACTAGCAATTCAATAACAATATCAACTATTATGAATAACCTGTGGAAAATCCCTCCCTAGAACCTAACATTCATCGTACCAAAACACTACCAAATGTCTAGAATATGGGGATGCAACCCCAAAATAAATAAGAGTCTAAGCCCAAAACAAGTGGGCTATAACTGAAACGAAAGAGACCAAGGTATCTCGATCGAAGCAGCTCACCCTTGATGTTTGAAAGTGCTGGGACTACAGGTGAGGTCGCGTGTCATCCATCGGAAGATTGCCTGTACTCACAAAAAGACAAGCAAGTGCAGAATCAGTACACAAATACCGTGTACTGGTAGGATCATCGGCCAGCTCCAATAAATAAAATATGAACAGTAAACCATAACATAGTAAGGTACAAGAACATGTAACAGTCAACAAATAGCCAGATATTGAATCCCACTTTTAGCTTATTAACACATGAACCAGATAACAACCCTTGACCACACCCAAAACAACAACATATACCTTTTTAAAACATAACCCGGACCCACCAAGGATCCCCCTAACATCACCTAAGTGTTAGACATGCAATCCTGATCTACAACAAGACCCACTCACAATCAATATAATAACCCGGCCTCTCAAGGACCACATGCAGAATTCACAATTTAGAAACACAACCGGTCCACTCATGGAACCATCAAAAGCAAACAACAATACAATGAAACAAACCCATACCAGGCGTGGTACCCGAGCCAACCAGTATGAATTTCCCGTACCAGGCGTGGTACCCGAGCCAACTGTTAGTATACCCATACCAGGCGTGGTACATGAGCTAACCGTTAGTAATTCCTTTACCAAGCGTGGTACCCGAGCCAACCGAATGTCAAACAAGTCCAATCAATGAACACACATACTTGTAAAACCAACACGCAAACAAAAGCAGTTCCTTTCACAAGACTGACTACCGGACAACAAGACATTCACAAACATTTCCTAAATATGCAACTTATACACTACTATGAAATAGTACGTGAACACATAATGCATATTAGAAATCAACAACCATCACCTACCTCGAAATATTCCAAGCTCTATTGAACCGAATCTTTCCCTTTTTCAGCATCCCTTGCTTGTTCTTGGTCTAGAAACAAATATGCAAGAACTATAATCAATACTGACCCAAAAGTACATGGATTATACAAAATCCCAATCCCCAGGCTAACCTATGATCATTCCACCCATTCCCGGGCTTTCCCACCATTAATTCACCTAAATTCATCATTTTTATGAATATCTTTAGAGAATTATGGCTAAGTGATCATCACCCATCATCAATAATCAAGATCCAAGAACTCTAGCATTCTAGAATCCCCCTTTTCCCTGGATTCTTCCATTCCTAGGTCATTCCAAACCTTTCCCCAAGTCCATCCCTAGTAATTCTAAAGCATAGGAAAGATAGTACAGAGTTTGGGGAGTATAATCCTTACCTTTGGGATGAAAAACAATGGAAAACGGAGGAAAATTGCCCAAAATTGCCTTGCGCTTCTCCCAAAACGTCCTTGTTGAAAATTGACTGTTTTGGGAAAATTTCTGCATTAAATCCCATCACGCTCCGCTATAGCAGTCCATTTCTCTAAGTGGTACCACCGTAGTGGAGTCGACCACTATGGCGGAGGCTGATCGATGTTGACTTCCGCTGTAGAAGTATTTTCTATGCTATGGTGGAGGTCACTATGGCGGTGTGTCAACTGCTAGGGCGGTTGACACGGGATAAAAAGTCGTAAATCCTCTCAAAAAGGTCCATTTTACAACACACTCTTTTTTCTGAATTTGATTCTGAAAAGTCCCCCGGACTTCTTTATGTCTTAGCTAAATTAAAAACTAGCTCAAAATAAGGCAAGTTACCCAATACTTACCCGGATTTCCCTAGACCATACCTCGCTCCAAAACCAGCTAAGACTAGCCTAGCCCAAAATTTTCAACTCCCAAATCCAAAAGTTTTCTGACTTGAAACTTGGCATGAAAAGTCTACCCATAATGGTGAACTCGGTCGTTACAATAGATACCAATTTACCCATCATTCATCCCCGAATGATCCAACCCAAAATTATGGAAATAAAGAAAGGAAAGTGTAGTACCTGAATCCTCAAATAAATGAGGGTACTTGTCCCGCATGTCCTTCTCAGTTTCCCAAGTGGTTTCCTCAACCGGATAATGCCTCCATTGAACCTTTACCATACTGATTACCTTTGTCCTCAATTTCCGAATATCCTGATCAAGAATTCTATCCAGTTTCTCTTCATAGCGAAGATCCTTATCAAAAAATACCTCATCCCACTTGATGATGTAGTACCCATCCCTATGGTATCGCTTTAGCATAGATATATGGAATACCGTATGGACACCCAACAAATTGAGAGGCAGTGCTAACCTGTAAGCCACTAGCCCTATAATCTCAAGAACTTTGAATGGTCTGATGAACTGAGGGCTGAGCTTTTCCTTCTTACCGAAATGCATAACTCCCTTCATTGGTGACACTTTCAATAGTACTTGTTCACCAATCTGAAAATCCATGTCTCTTACCTTGCGATCCGCATATTCCTTCTGCTTGCTTTGGGCCGCTAGCAACTTGGTCTGAATGCCTCTCACTTTTTCTTGAGCTTTCCTTACCAAGTCCATGCCCAAAGGCTTTACATCACCTTTCTCAAACCACCCTATAGGTGATCTACAACTCCTCCCATACAGTGCCTCAAATGGTTCCATATCGATACTGAAGTGGTAACTATTATTGTATAAGAACTCACACAACGGTAGAAACTGGTACCAATGACCCCCGAAGTCAATCACACATGCTCTCAGCATGTCCTCCAATACCTGGATCGTCCTCTTCGACTGACCATTAGTCTGGGGATGGAAGGTTGTACTGAAGGTGAGTTGAGTGCCCAACTCTTCATGTAGCTTACCCTAAAACTTAGAGGTAAACTGCGTACCCCTGTCTGAAATAATGGATAGTGGTACCCCATGTAATATCATGATCTCTTTCACATAGATCTTAGCCAATTGCTGTGAATTGTAGTCCACCCTGACCGGAATAAAATGAGCTGACTTGATCAGGCTGTCCAAATAGAGTCATACTTCCCCAAGGTTTTGGGAAGATCCACCATGAAATCCATGGCTATCCTTTCCCACTTCCACTCTGGAATGGGCATCCTCTGAAGTAGTTCTGCAGGTCTTTGGTGCGCATACTTTACCTGCTGACAATTTTGACATTTGGACACAAAATCAGCTATGTCCCTTTTCATCCTGGGCCACCAGTAAAGCTGCCTCAAATTCCTGTACATCTTGGTTACACCCCAATGAATCAAATACCGCGATCCATGAGCCTCTGCCAACACTTTTTGAATGATGTCATCAACTCGAGGAACACAAATCCTTTCTCTGAAACTCAACACCCCACCAGCGTCTAACGTGGCATCCCCAGACTCTCTGAATATTACCTTGCTTTGAAGCTTGCTCAACTGCGAATCCTGAAGCTGCTTGGCCTTTATCTCCCCTAGGAACGTAGATTTGACCTAAATATTGGCCAACACCCCGCCCTGTTCTGAAATACCCAAGTGCATGAACTTAGATTCCAAAGCCTGAATCTCCCTTGCCAATGGTCATTTGGACACCCGCAAACAAGCCAAACTGCCCGTGATAACTATCTTCTAGCTCAGTATGTCTTTCACCATATTAGCCTTACCCGGATGGTACTGTATGGTCACATCATAGTCCTTTAATAACTCCATCCATCTTCTCTGCCTTAGATTCAAGTCCTTTTGGGTAAAACATGCTGCAAACTGCGATGATTGGTGAACACCTCACACTTGACACCATAGAGATAGTGTCTCCAAATCTTGAGTGCAAACACCACCGCTGCCAACTCTAAGTCGTGGCTTGGGTAATTCCTCTCATGAAATTTCAATTGCCTGGATGCATAAGCTATCACACTCCTATCCTGCATCAACACAGCACCCAAACCTAAATGTGAAGCATCACAATAAATAATAAAGTCCTTACCTTCAACCGGCAAAGACAAAATAGAAGTCGTGGTCAGAAGTGTCTTGAGCTTTTAGAAGCTCTCCTCACACTTGTCGGACCACACAAATGGTACCTCTTTCTGAGTCAGCCTTGTCAAGTGAGTAGCCATAGATGCAAAGTCCTTCACAAACCTACGATAGTAGCCTGCGAGCCCAACAAAACTCCTTACTTCAGTCACAGATCTAGGCCGAACCCAACTCTTGACTGCCTCAATCTTCTGGGGATCCACCATCACCCCCTTTTCTGACACTACATGCCCCAAGAATGCGACTGAAGTCAACCAAAATTTACACTTGGAGAACTTCGCATAAAGCTTTTGGTGACTCAATATTTCCAACACAATACGGAGATGTTCAGCATGCTCCTCCCTGCTCTTTGAGTAGATCAATATATCATCAATAAAAACGATGATGAACGAGTCCAAATAAGACTTAAATACCCTATTTATCAAATTCATGAATGTTTCCGGTGCATTAGTCAACCCAAACGATATCACTAAGAACTCATAATACCCATACTGAGTGCAGAAAGCAGTCTTAGGAATATCCTCGGGCCTAATCTTTAACTGATGGTACCCTGACCTTAAGTCAATTTTTGAAAATACAGATGCACCTTGTAACTGGTCAAAAAGATCATCAATATGGGGTAAAGGGTACTTATTTCAGATGGTAACCTTGTTTAACTACATGTAGTCTATGCACATCCGCATACTACCATCTTTTTTCTTCACAAACAATACCATAGCACCCCAAGGTGAAGCACTTGGATGGATAAAACCCTTGTCTAAGAGTTTCTGGAGCTGAGTCTTAAGCTCCCTTAACTCTGCCAGAGCCATATGATATGGAGAAATGGAAATTGGGCGAGTACCCAGCTCCAAGTCAATACAGAAGTCAATATCCCTGTCTGGAGGCATACTAGGCAAATCCGTCAAAAACACCTCCTGAAACTCTGAAACAACAAAAACTGACTCAATAGATGGGGACTCCACACTATCATCCCGTTAGTAATTCCTATACCAAGCGTGGTACCCGATCTAACCAAATGTTAAACAAGTCCAATCAATCACAATCAATGAACACACATACTTGTAACAAAAGCAGTTCTTTTCACAAGACTGACTACCGGACAAAAAGACATTCACAAACATTCCATAAACACGCAACTCATACACTACTATGAAATAGTATGTGAATACATAATACATATTAGAAATCAACAATCATCACCTACCTCAAAATATTCCAAGCTCAATTGAACCGGAACTTTCCCCTTTTCAGGATCCCTGGCTTGTTCTTGGTCTAGAAACAAATATGCAAGAACTATAATCAATTACTGACCCAAAAGTATCAAGATTATACAAAATCCCAATCTCTAGGCCAACCTATGATCATTCCACCCATTCCTGAGCTTTTCCACATTTAATTCACCTAAATTAATCATTTTTACGGATATCTTTAGAGAATTATGGCTAAGTGATCATCACCTATCATCAATAATCAAGACTCAAGAACTCTAGCACCATAAAATCTCCCTTTTCCCTAAATTATTCCATTCCTAGGTCATTCCAAACCTTCTCCCAAGTTCACCCTTAGCAATTTTAAAGCATAGGAAAGATAGTATGGAGTTTGGGGAGTAGAATTCTTATCTTTGGGACAAAAAATAATGGAAAATGGAGGAAAATCACCCAAAATTGCCTTGCCCTTCTCCCAAAATGTACTTGTTGAAAACTGACTATTTTGAAAAAGTTTCTGCATTAAATCCTGTCACGCTCTGCTATAGCGGTCCGTTCTACTATAGCAGTACCGCCGTAGCAGAGTCGATCGCTATGGCGGAGGCTGACCAATGTTGACTTCCATTGTAGTAGTATTTTATCTGCTACGGCGGAGGTCGAGCGGTTGACATGGGACAGAAAATCGTAAATCCTCTCAAAAGGGTTTATATTACAAACACTTATTTTCCTTACGTTTCAGAATAACCCCTTCATGTCAACCACGATACCAGGAGTTCTACTTACCCGAATTTGATTCTGAAAAGTCTCCCGGACTCCTTTATGTATTAGCTAAATGGAAAACTAGATCAAAACAGGATATATTATCCAATTCTTACTCGGATTACCCTAGACCATACCTCACTCCAAAATCGGCCGAGACTAACATAGCCCAAAATTTTCAACTCCCAAATTCAAAAATTTTCTGACTTGAAACTTGGCATGAAAAGTCTATCCGTAATAATGAAACTGATCATTACATGGAGCAACTAAGATATTTAAGTCTATCCTTCCTTATGTTCTTCCTACGGATTTTATTCTCTTAGTTTTTGAATGATTCTCATGAAAAAGCTAGGGTTAGAGTAAAACCTTCTTCGATTCTCAATGAAAACTTTGTGAATTCTCTTCTTCAAGTATTCTAAACTTATAATAATCTTAGTCTATGTGATTTCTATGAATTTTCTACAAGAACTTATGAATGTCTGGGAATACTATGTAACCTTCATGCTAAACACCAAGTCTTTATGATCTTCCTTTAGCCTTGATGAGATTTTCATGAATCATCCATGAATATAGTATAGATTTTAGGATTTGTCCCTATTTCATGTTTATGAATCTCCATTTTTATCAATCCATCTCATGCCTATGAATCTATCTCAGGTTTACAAAATTTGTCTCATGTTTATGCAATCTATTTCATATTTATGAAATCTATCTCATGAATACTTAGATGTTCACCTTATGAATTTTGACATGATTTTGAAAAGAATATTTTCTTGACTTAAAAATCTAGACTCAATATTTTTCATGTGATATTAGATTCAAGGGCTCACAAGTATGATTTTTTATGAATTAGAGTGCAAGGACTCATAAGTATCAGTGTTTTTTATGAATTAGAGTAGAAGGGCTCACAAGCATGATTTTCATACAAAATAGAGCGCAAGGCTCCATAATATGATTTTTAGCTTATGTTAAAAGATTACAGTATGACCATACAGTATATTTTAGAAGGATTATTGTGAAAGATGTGAGTTCAAATAATGCATTTCTTAAAATTATGTGTGCCAGTGTAGGATAGGATCGTCCCGTTGGTAGCGAATGACTCCTTTATGTGCCCCTAGTAAGAGCTTATTATGGATCCTCATGTAATGTTGCGCCCTATGCCCTGGCAAGGCATAAGACAACTCCCAATCGGTTTAGAGATTAAACATCATATGCTCATATAGTGTATGTTGATTTTACAAGACTCCCTAGAAAAAAACTTATATATTTTCAAGGAAATATGATTATTGGCACAAGGGCACTATTTTAGGAATTTTTATAAGACTTTATATTCAGTTTTTTTATGATTTCAGACATTTAACTCATTTTATGATTTGGCTACTCAGTTCATACTATGTTTTAGCTATATAGCTTACATCTAGTTTACTCATGATTTAGATACTCAATTTATCCTATGATTCAATATTCAATTGTATTATGATTCAGGTAATCAAAATGCTTTATATCTCAGTATTTAGTTATATCATGATCTTGGTACATATCATATTCATGTCTCATTTGTTCATCTATATCAAAAAGTATATTATTTCATTCAACTATTTACATACAATATATTCTATGTACTTATGTCATTTGGCACTTTTCTTTTTAATGGAGATTTAGGTACCCAAGTTCACGATCGGGTGCTTCAGTAGGTTCTATCTCCCAAATACTTAAGTTCTCTCTACTTTCAGAGGACTTGGCTTATATATTTTCTTAGTATTTCATGTTTGTTAGATAAAGGTAAACTGGGTGACTTGCCCCTGTAGTTAGTAGTCAGATTCAATTTAGAGGCTTCAAAGATAAATGAACAAACAGTCAATTCAAGTCATGTTTTCAAATTTTATATTGACTCATATGTAATTTTTATAAAGTATGTTTATGAGTAAAGATTCATTCTTTTAAATACTCTCATATTTTTCCTCTTACATTAGTTGTATGCTCATGTATCATTTTATGTTACAGGTACGCTTAGTCCAGCAATGTCATCGAGTGATGGTATCTCCTAATGTTTAGGCTTGGGGTACAACAAACTTGGTATAAGATTGATGTGTCAGCGTTCTATGACATATTTGACTTCTTTAACTAAGAATAATCGTAAGTTTTCAAGCAACCGTTGTTGTTTTTGATGGGTTTTATGTTTAACTTGCAGGAACTTGAACCAA
Source organism: Jaltomata sinuosa (assembly GCA_003996215.1). Classification (NCBI taxonomy): domain Eukaryota; kingdom Viridiplantae; phylum Streptophyta; class Magnoliopsida; order Solanales; family Solanaceae; genus Jaltomata; species Jaltomata sinuosa. The sequence goes on from QJPP01001539.1 coordinate 227,140, forward strand.
AACTGAAAAAGATGGATTTTTGACACTAAAGGGCTCTACTGTTTAGTGTGACAACTCACTTGATGAATCGTCAAGGTTCTGACGAGTCGTCACACCAACCGTCAAGCTAAATAGTCAATTTACTTGCAAGTCGTCACTGGGCGTATGACTTACCAGAATTTACCTGCAAGTCATCATAGGCCCAAAAACTTACCAGAAAATACTAGCAAGTCATCATCGCGTCGACGACTTACCAGAAAATTTGTCAGGCTGGGCACCTCAGCTCACTGGATAGTGGAGACGGATGGCTTGACAACTCATCACAGACCTGACGGACCATCAGGGAAGCCGTCAAGCTTTGATAGTCAAAGTTCAGCCACTGCCTAAGAGTGACGGTTCATCTGACGGCCAATCACATACTTGACGGCCCGTCAGGTGAAGCCGTCAAAGTCAAAAGCAGAATTCTAATTCTATTTTTGGACTTTATTTCCTGGACTGCTATAAATACCCAGTGTTAGAGTTATTTTATTATTCATTACTCGATACTTTTTCTCACATTTTGGACGAGTTTGGGAGGAGAAAATATGACACAAACACGTTTTCTTCTTCTTCTTCTTCGATTGTTCTTGGGATTTTGGCTTATTGTTCTTGGAAAGCTTGAAGCTTGTGTTCATCTATTTTGTAAGAAACTTTTCTTATTATTATGAATACTATTACTTCATTCTTTCATTTTGCAAGCATGAGTGGCTAAAACTCCCACAACTAGGGTTATGGGCGCCATGGCAAAAGTCGTAATCTAGGGTTCAAGTGATATTGGGTTTGGTTTGTATGCATATCACGTTGTTAATCTTACGTTTTTACCGTCTTCTAGTGGTTGCAAAAATTAGAACATGCCTAGGTTTGATTTGCTTGAACAAAGGAATTAAAACCCAGAAAATTAGATTAACAACAAGGATTCGGGACTACTAACTCCCATCTAATGGTTGACGCTCTAGCGAGGTTAACCTACTTGGGGTGTAAATTGAGCTTTGTATTGTATCTTTTCAAGTTCGAGAGAATTGAAAAGAAAAGCGTCTATTTGATTGAGAAACATTTAGACGTAGAAATAAATTCAATTACTTCGTGTTATGCATATGAAAAGAACCCGATTGAACTCTAGCCCGAGGTTTTTGATTAAGCCATGGTGAACACTTCCCTAGTTCACCCCTTCTACTGAATTTTACTCGTTAAACTTGCAATTTGTTATTTGAAACAATTAAAGTTTGATCCATACAAACCCCCCATTTACCGGAAATTATTGATTATTAGTCATCTAAATTACTAACGACTTAATTTGCACCTTATTCCCTGTGGGATCGACCCCAACCTTTGTTGGGTTCTATATTTGACACTAACCGCTTACGCTTCTTAATTGAGGTGTAATTTGAGCGTTATCAAATTTTGGCGCCGTTGCCGGGGAATACGGTAGTTTATTAAGTACGGTGTGTTTAGTTGACTCTTAGTCATACTTTCCTACTTTTACTTTTATTTTGTTGTTTTTTATTGTTACAGGGTACAGAGTTGTGCATGCCAAGTACCCAACGCTCGGGTGAACCAATATTACCCTACGACCCCGAGCTTGCTAGAACTTTAAGGATGAATATGAATGCACAACAACGGGAAGCATCAAGGCTTCAACAACTTACTTCTGATCAACAGAATCTGAACAATGCTAACATTGAAGATTTTGTTGTGGATGATGATGAGGACTGCTCCTGCCTTGGAGACCATAACGGTCTCCAATAGCATACCAGACTCTGAGGCCTAAGGGCTTCACAGGTATTCCTTTCTCTCACAATTTTAGCTTTCACATGTATACATTTGGGACAATGCATGAGTCTAAGTTGAGGGTGTTGGGATACCTGTGAGTCTATCACCACCAAGGGTTTTTGTTGCCGTGTTTCTTTTCCCTTGGTGTGCTATCTAGTAGAACCGACATGTTTAGGTTATCGTTTAAATTTTGGTTGTGTTGTGATGTCTATAGCAAGCATGGCTTTTTGCAAGTTGAACTAAAAAGAAGCCCCCTCCAAAAAAAATGTTGAATTTGTACTTGTGTTTGAAATGATTGACTGTTCTAGATCTCTGAATGTCATTGAATGGATGTGATTATAATAATTGTGCTTAAGCCAAACTGTTGTTTTGATAGTTGGTAGTGGTATGGTTTCTTGGTGCCAAGTGTGTGTGAGCTTATTGTTATAAACTCTTACTCTGTGCATGCATCTAGAACTTGCCCGGTCTATTTTGTTAAGCTTGAAGTTGGTTGCTTAGGAAAGGATCACATGCCCTTTTTGTGTGCAGTCCACTTATCCTAAAAGACTATCCAAATGTAAATAACCCCTTTGATCCCTGTTTGAGCCAAAGTTGACTTTATTCTTGCGATAACCTATTACCCTTCCCTTTTTAACTTTGAGTCTTTATTTTGGCCCTGGTCCCTCATTGGACATCGTGCACCTCAACTCAGAAAATTAGCCTAAGTTGAGGGTGGCTACTGTAGAGGTACATGATAAGAAAAATGGGGCTAAGTTGACTTTGTTCTTCCGATAACCTCTTACCTTTCCCTTTTAACTTTGAGTCTCTATTTTGGCTGTGGTCCTTCCTTGGACATCGTGCACCTCAACTCAGGCAATCAGCCTAAGTTGAGGGTGGCTACTATAGAGGTAAATGATAAGAAAATGGGATTATGCTTAATTGGTTGTTGTTGGGATAGAAAGTGCAGGTGTGTGCCAAATGAAAAGTCAGAAAAAGAACTGAAAAAGAAAGAAAAAGAGTTATCATGTTAATAAAGGCCACACCTGTAGCAAGAAATAATGAAATCAAAGGTGATTAAGAGTGGATAAAAAAAAAGAAAAAAGGGTTGAATGGAAATAATAAGTCGATTTACAAGGAGGGTTTAGTCACTATTCCCCAAACGTATCCTACCTGCACTCAAAGCCTCATTACAAGCCAAAACAAGTCCTGTAGTGATCCTGAGCGGCTTTCTGAAAAACTGAAATAGAATAGCAAGGGCAAGCTTATGGCATCGCATGTGCATTGTTTGAAATCGTTTGTGAGTGTGAGCGCCTTACCTAGTCCCAAATCTTGTGTGTGGGACTTCTTTGTGGTGAGGGCTTCTGTATTATCTACTAACTGTTGGGATAGTTGTTGTGTGTGTATGCATAATATTCTATCATATCAGAATGACATATTTGGATCCTTACAAGTTAGCTTTTCATACATTTGTGTGTTATCGGAGGGGGGGGGCTTGATTTAAATTGAATAAGCTGTTGAATGACCATGATTTGCTAGTGACACGTGATTGTTTTCTTAGTTGAGTCGTCTTTTTGTTTTTGTTGTCATGTTGCTTGAGGACAAGCGAACATTTTAAGTTGAGGGTGTTGATGTATCGGCGTTCTACGACATATTTGACTCCTTTAACTAAGAATAATCATGAGTTTTCAAGCAACCGTTGTTGTTTTTGATGGGTTTTATGTTTAACTTGCAGGAACTTGAACCAAAACTGAAAAAGATGAATTTTTGACACTAAAGGGCTCTACTGGTTAGTACGATAACTCACTTGATGAATCGTCAAGGTTCTGACGAGTCGTCACACCAACCGTTAAGCTAAACAGTCAATTTACTTGCAAGTCGTCACTGGGCGGATGACTTACCAGAATTTACCAGCAAGTCATCACAGGCCCAATGACTTACCAGAAAATACTAGTATGTCGTCATCGCGTCGACGACTTACCAGAAAATTTGTCTGGCTGGGAACCTCAGCTCACTGGATAGTGGCGACGGATGGCTTGACGACTCATCACAGACCTGACGAACCATCAGGGAAGCTGTCAAGCTTTGACAGTCAAAGTTCAGCCACTGCCTAAGAGTGACGGTTCATCTGACAGCCAGTCACATACTTGACGGCCCGTTAGGTGAAGCCGTCAAAGTCAAAAGCAGATTCTGATTCTATTTTTGGACTTTATTTCCTGGACTGATATAAATACCCAGTGTTAGGGTTATTTTATTATTCATTACCTGATACTTTTTTTCACGTTTTGGACTAGTTTGGGAGGAGAAAATACGACACAAACACGTTTTCTTCTTCTTCTTTGATTGTTCTTGGGATTTTGGCTTATTGTTCTTGGAAAGTTTGAAGCTTGTGTTCATCTATTTTGTAAGAACCTTTTCTTATTATTATGAATACTATTACTTCATTCTTTTGTTTTGCAAGCATGAGTGGCTAAAACTCCCACAACTAGGGTTGTGGGAGCCATGGCAAAAGTCGTAATCTAGGGTTCAGGTGATATTGGGTTTGGTTTGTATGCATATCACGTTGTTAATCTTACGTTTTTACCGTCTTCTAGTGGTTGCAAACATTAGAACATGCCTAGGTTTGATTTGCTTGAATAAAGGAATTAAAACCCGAAAAATTATATTAACAACAAGGATTCGGGACTACTAACTCCCGTCTAATGGTTGACGCTCTAGCGAGGTTAACCTACTTGGAGTGTAAATTGAGTTTTGTATTGTATCTTTTCAAGTTTGAGAGAATTGAAAAGAAAAGCGTCTATTTGGTTGAGAAGCTTTTAGACGTAGGAATGAATTCAATTACTTCATGTTATGCATATGAAAAGAACCCGATTGAACTCTAGCCCGAGGTTGTTGATTGAGCCATGGTGAACACTTCCCTAGTTCACCCCTTCTACTGAATTTTACTCGTTAAACTTGCAATTTGTTATTTGAAACAATTAAAGTTTGATCCATACAAACCCCCAATTTATCGAAAATTATTGATTATTAGTCATCTAAATTACTAACAACTTAATTTGCACCTTATTCCCTATGGGATCGACCCCAACCTTAGTTGGGTTCTATATTTGACACCGACCACTTACGCTTCTTAATTAAGGTGTAATTTGGGCGTTATCAAAGATCCCTAAGTTCAAGTATCATAGGGTGACTATGAAGCTATATCAGTAGAATCTCATTTATGATTGTGAGGGTCTCACTTTTATAAATAGGGGACTACAGACATTTGAGAAAAGTTTTTCCTATTTTTTCATACTCTAGATCATGTAATAGAGTTGTACCATAAGAAATTTATCCAGATTCATGCATTGGTCAAATTCCACCAACTATGCCTCATCTTCGAGATGATAAAAACAGTAAAGAAAAAATTCCTATCAATGTGGTGCTCTCAGATAAAGCCATAAGGAAGTTAAGAGACTTTACAAGCGCTTAAAAAGAGACTATTAGTGTGTTTAAGTCTATTGATTCGAAAGAATGCACTCTTATTTATATGAATTATGCGTTTGAGCCTACAATAGGATGCACTCTTAGACCCTTCCGAAATTTTGTTCCAGATGACACCCTTAAGTGGAAAAGTATGTATTTCAATGCTTGGATAGTGCTGTCACCCAAGAGATAATATAATTTAGTGTGTCATAAGCCATAAGTAGTAGAATGATCCAGAGTCATGATAAGAAGTCAGAGATTTAGTAGCCAGACAGTAAAGTTAAAGATTGATTGAAACATGTTTCTAGGGTTATGTATCTATTAATTAAATAATGGGTGACCATGTCCTCGGGTGTTGACTAAGATGTAATAAGATTTATGTTGATTTCGTGGAAGTAAGTAGAGAAAGGGTTATTGGTTAAGATGACTTAGAGTATAATCAAAGTAGGAAAATAGTTCTTGATGACATGCCATTATGTTAGTGAAGATCAAGTATAGTATGTGAACGGGATGATAAGACAGTCAAGAACTGACAGATTTATGCTATACTTTGTGATTTTGAAGAAACGATCCTATGATATTTGCAGGGCTATGAATCTAGTTTAGAAAAAAATGTATAATTAATAGATAAAGAATAATGATATTGTGAAAGGATAGTGCTTGTAGGCTACACTTAGATAGACCTTGTGATTAAGATCGATTATTTTGTCACAAACTCTCAATGGACTAGTGTCTGTCTAATTTGTGTTCTAGAAGCTAAAATTCTGTGCAGTATAAAAGAATTTATGTTGCTACTCATGTTAAAGTATTATACACTAATCTTGAACTCTAGATGATTACCGTGATGAAAAAAATGACAGTAGGAAGATGATAATGCTAGTTTTGGGAATTTGATCTATTAGACTTGATATAGTGTATGCAAGAACTTAAGTCAATAATTTACGACCTATGTGTGAGGATGTAAGCATGATATATGTGAGATATAGATGAATTAGTGAATAGAGGCTAAGTCATTAGATAAATATGAGACCTTAAAAATTTCAAGGGAAGATGTGTGCCTAGGAGGTACATTATACATGAGATTTTAAGCTTCTAAATATTTTATGTGCCCAATTTAGTATTCTTGAGTTGCAAAGGGTGGATAAATACTAGATATATTTTTATGATATTCCTAAGATCTAAATTGAGAGGATTACAGATAAGCGATCTTGAGTCTCTTAGTATGATTTTAATTCTTTGAATTGGGTGAATAGAATTAGAAGGTATGATGTGAGTAAAACTGCTATAAGGATTAGATTGTTAACTGATAGGAAAGTGGATAGTAAGACAATAAGAGTACAAACTATAGTCTTAGAAGCAGGAGGAAGTTAAGAGATATCTCAGAAGGAGGTCCTATCAAGAATTTTATTGTCTATTAATATAATCCATAAATAAGAGTGAGACAGTCGTACGTATAGTGGTACCATGATCATACAAACTAAATTAATTATAATCTAATTTGGAAAAGAGGTCCACAAACTTTGAACGTCGACTTTTGAGATAATGGGAAGATGATAGTGTGAAGTACCGAGAAAGGTATTGAAAATCAGATAGTAAAAAGTTCCAAGAAAGGTAATAATGAGATACCGATCTATTTTTATCCTAACATACTCCCTGTACTTCAGTCAAGATGAAATCCTACTATTTTATGTATTCATGTCATGCCTATGTCTAAAGTCTAACCACTTTATATAAATTCATGTCCATGCTCTATTTCTTGAACGAGAAGAAAATGTTTGAGACAATGATCCTAATCTTACTCTATGATTTTATGAATTCAAGCCCTATATTATAAATCTCAGGATATATGAACTCTCGTCTCACAGTATGTTAAGTCCTATAGACTCACGATATGCCCTTATCATATAATAAAATTATATTACGTCATGTATATTCTCATATTAGATGTCTTGAATGATTTCTGCCTATGATTTCTTTGCTCTAAGCCCTATGTACATCTACTTATGATGATGACGGATGGTTATGTCATGTTTATGCTCAGAACAACTCTCTATTCATTCTTTATGAGCTTGATGTACGAAGCATTCATGCCTATTTTACCTTATTCCACAGGCCTCATCTTAAGTGATAAGATTACGAGAAGTATAAGTCATGATTGAACTCTACCCGTTCAATCCTGATGCTCACGCTCTATCTCTTTTATGATGCTCACTTATGATGTGATGGGTGGTAGTAAAAGAAGCTAGGTGAAATAGGTAGGAGAGAGTAGATACTCCTTTTAATGATGATTGCGTTGTGATTATTCTATCTAATTTAATAAATGTGGATGAAATACGAGATAAAGTTTAGTTATGTATAGTAGTTAGATGGATATATTGTGTGTCTCCTTATATAAGTATATGAAGTGGTTGATTATAGTGATGCTCAGGAAGACGAAAAAAATTCTTAGATAGTTTTAGCTACAGAGAAGCAATAAAGTGAATGTAGTGATAGGCTTGAATGCCATGTTGATGGACATATAGACAATTGTATTATGTGACTAGTGACTTCTTGTAAGAGCTCGAGGTTGGTTAATTATTGTGATAAGAAGACAGTATTCTTAAGAATACTCTAGATGCAAAAAAGTCTTTGTTGAATTTTAGAATAAATCTATGAGCTGATCAATAATCAAAGATAAAGGTTTTCAAGAAGAAATAGAATATAGGAATCCGTGATTTAGATTAGTATGACCTCATTAGATGTAATAATTTGAGTCTTTGAGTTGGCTCAAACATGGTAAAATCATATAATTAGGCTCAGAACTTAGAAATTATATGTAGACATGTGATAATTATAATTGATAAGTTATGAGTATGGTATGCAGAACGGTAGGTTAAAAGGTTTTGCTGAATTTAAAGACTGCTAGTCGTATCGTCGAAGGCAAAAGGTACTAATTTTGTCACGACCCGATTTCTCGGTCATGATGGCGCCTACAACCCCCCAGTAGGCGAACCAATCCCCGTAGCCCAGGACAGTTAGTAATAGGCTACTATCTAACAAACAAGCAAAAGAATAGATAACAGGAGTATATACATATACATATGCGGAAATCAAATCAAACCCCAAGACCTGGTATCATAGTACAGAGCCAAACTACATACATGGAGTACAAATAAACCAAAACTATATATACAGATGTCTCTGAATGGTATTAGAGTACATGAAGCAAAAGATA